>JAOXJM010000014.1:2453023-2463830 GCA_026413425.1 Tringa solitaria | reverse complement strand
CCCCCCAGTGCACCATCCTACAGCCTTTCTCTGGGTTTTCAAATCTGGAAAGGTGTTGGGTGAAAGCCATCAATTTGCCTGGCATCCTTTTGCTGATTTGTAAGCACTTCAAAAACTAGGTTTTAAGGTCAGGTCTACCTGACAGTCTTCTTTCAAGACTCTCTTTGTTCAATTATTCAGCTAAAGCTGTTCATGCAAACCAAGGAATCTAGTATTATGGTACCAGCAGAACAACTATTAATATTGCTAACTGCAGTAGTGCTATTTGTAACAGGATTTCAACTGGTATCAGGAAAGCAAGAGATCTCAAAACAAGGGTATTTTATTAGTGGTGCAAAACATACTCTAATTTCTGCACAGGGTGCATCAGGTAAGATCCCCAAATTAGTCTGGATTTGCCTCTGAACACGTCTCATGTTGCAATGCAGTGTTTTAGTACAAATGTTTTGATTTTGGGGATGGAAGGAATGGATCCTCAGTTCACCTGACAGACAGGAGCTGATGTGGCAGTTTGAGATGTGGGGGAACACATCTGGGTAGCACCCACAGGCAGTGGAAGAAGCCGGACCTGCGCCGAGTGCCCATTCTAGACTTTCACTGAACCCCCTGCTATGAAATATTTACGGTGTGTTACTGACAGGGCAAATTTTCTCCCAAATCTGAATATGTGGAGAAAAGAGCATCAAGAATCAGCTGCAGCATATGTAGTCTTTTATCACCCTTAAAGACTTCTGTGGCCTCTCTGTTAAGTCTTCAAACAGCTTCCCCTGCACTGCTTCTGTTGACCTACTGGGATCACAACAGTAATCAAGCACTGGGTATTCCAGAAACATCATCCTTTTCCGACTCTACGCTAACAGTATGGTTTTACACCGTAAAGAGAAATATTTAAAGGTTTTACGCTTAGTTTTGGAGGGCCTCTTCTGCACCATTGTCCTTTCACAGCAGCAAGGCCCAAGGGAGCAGGTCAGCGAAAGAGGAAGCCTTCCTGCCTGCACTGACATCGCCTGAGCGTTTCATTGTTTGAATCAAAAGTTACATCAAGACAGAGGTCAGGGTAAATCCTAATCGGTGCAAGATGTTTTCTTATGCAGTTACTATAGTATCCTTTCCAGCAAGGAAGCTTTCTTTCAGATGCAAACAGCATTACATGTTTAGCTTTTGAACTTTTGATGCAAAGAAAAAAAAAAAAACAAACCAACAAACCCTGCAAATATTCACAGCACAAGCTCAACGGAGAATTTAGGTCATTGACAATTTCATATGGCTTCTCCTGCCCAAAGGTACTACTCAAAGGCAAGATTAGAGGAGCAAAAGTGAAACTTAGGGACTTAGATGGGTAAAATTGTACCTCCCACCTCCCCCAAAGCTATTTGCTTTACATGAGAAGTAGCCTGTCTGCTTATGTCCTCAAACAAACTGCGTTTCCTTGCAGAGAACAAAAGCTTCCACAGAGAGGGAACACAGAGGAATTCTACAGCTACATTTTCTCAAACTGTTAATACACAATGAGACGTACTTGGAATTTCTGATCAACTCCACTTGTCTTGGTGTTAACGCAAAAATGCATGGACTTTCCTGAAGCTTCTCGTTACTCTGTGGAACTGAAGAGGAAAAAAACAAACCATACATCAAACTGATAATAACTAGCTCTTCTTACATTGCTAAACACAAGGTGATTTTTTTTATGTTCAAGCTGTGTTTACTTCTAAATCTTGTTTTCTCCCATACAGCTGCGCAACAACTTGCATTTTGGTAAATCTACCCTTGATTACAGCTTTGCTCATTTATGGCTTGCCTGTTTTGCTATTTAGCAAGCTGATAGTACACAGTGGATTTGGACATGGTTTTTATTTATTTATTTTTCCTCCCCTCAAATAATCAATGAGCCAACGATCACATGTTCCTATAAGAACAAACCGTAAGTGGCATCACAGTGTAGAGACTAGAACTCAAAGAAGCATAAGCAGAGACCTACACATGACATGAAAGCATGAAACCGTCAGACTGATTCTAGAAAAGAAACGAAACAACAGCACAGAGATCAGCTTCGATAATAAAAAAGCATCACAAAAAAACCAGCTGTAAGAGACAAAACATGACTTACAAACACATGACCTTGAGGGTGCATTTATAGGCAGGGTGTTAACAGCACTTGGCTTTCAGAAACACTTTAATGAGAACCCAGAATTAATTAGCCTTTTATCCATCCACAATTTTAAGATCAAATGCATTTAACATGGCTAAAATTAAGCTTGAGATGTGGAAAACTTATGGTACCACTTCCGCTTAGTACCTTTTATTAAATTCAAACACGCTAAATTTTATTGTCAGGACACATTTCCAACTGAAGTCAAGGCCCTCAGCTGGTGAAAGTCACAGGATAAACACAAAGAACAGGAAGTGATAAAACAGCTTTTATTTTTTTCTTTTTAGCAAAAACTGGATTTTTTTTTCTTTTCAGCACTAGTTTATTCAAAGCCAAGATACCGGAATCCGAGATGTAGAAAAATGTTCTTTACTGTCTACAAATAAGAGGAGGTGAAAGAAGGATAAAACCACAGCAGCTCTAAGATCTTGGAAGACACAGTGACAATCATGATTCACCGACTATGGATACTTCCCTTTCAGAATTCAGCTTTAAAAATGCAAAAAGGACTTTTTGGGGAAAAAAAAAAATTAAAAAAAATTAAGATATCTTTATGGACTTTTAATTTAATTCCAGTTTTCCTCCAAACACCTCTAGACCGAAACAACCATTGAGAAGTAAAGCATTTCATAAAGACTGTTACTGGAGAAAGTGATGAATGAATGATAAGAACAACACCAAATAATTTAATGTTATTGCTTAAATAACCGTCTAGAGACACACCATCCTCCTGATTGTTGACCTACACGAAGACAAAGCAAACCCGATTAGGAAAACTGTGAAGTTATTCACGTTTTATTTTGCCTTGATATCAGTTTACCCTTCTTCTATAAAAAAAACCTACTTAGTTACAACTCTCCTCTTAGTGCTTGAAGTAAAAGAAATGAGCAGCAGCAGCACATGCTCCCCGTTTTCTTTATTTCTCGCCGTGAAAGACCCTTCTCCAGGCAAGAATCGAGGGGTGCTGCTAAACAGTGCTGACAGAAGCTGCTGGAGAGTCACACAAAGCACTCCAGTGGTACCTGGGCAAAAAAAAAAGAGCTGAAGGGAAAACAAAAATCAAATAGATAAGGACTAGGGATGTGTCCATGCACACCTTGTTGCCAACAGCAATCAGAGCAGGATGCTTCGGAGAAAAGTGCAGGAGAATATTCCCCAAAGTATTGCGAAAAAAACCCTCTCCGAGACAGTTCTATGTAAAACCCCAATTCTCCTTCAAAATCTTAATTCCCACACTCCAGGGCGTACCTAATCAGCTACTCATCTCTTTGCTGAGCAATATTACAGTTTTATAAAGGTAAATATTTTAACATAACTGAGTTTCATCCTTTCTCCAGGACCGACGCCTCAGCACACAACTTGGCTCCTTGACTTGTGAAACGGCTGCTGGGATGGATTTATTTTAACAGTTGACAACAGCAGGAAATCAATTTTGAAGACTGAGCTCGATCAGCAATCCTCCGAATGAGTCAAGACATAAAACTTCCAAAACCCTAAAGGACTTGGCAAACCAGATTCAAGAATTTAGCCCAAAGCGATTGCAATGGATTCCCATTCTGAGCAGTTCTCGATCCGGCAGGTTGGACCATGCCACGGAAAATAAGAACTACACAAATTTTGGGGTTTTAGGGTTTCCTTGCCACAAGGGTTGTTATATATGGGGTTGTTTGGGTTTTCTTTAAAAATGTAACATTTCTTACTGTTATACTTTTTGGTCAAACTGACTAAAGGCATAATATTCTCCCAGGAAAGAGAGACCATACTGTGATCACTAGAGATGGAGATCCCAAAGGCTGGAGACCCCAGAGGCAGATCAGCTGGAGATGAGCTGCTGGCGAGAGGCTTCTGTAGGGCTGAGGAGCTTGTGGTGAGTCCCCATTCACATCCCTGTGCCTCCAGCATAGCCCACCTCAGGGCACAAGAAAATATTTAGGTGGTTTTTTTTTTCTCCTTGGCTATTGGAACTCCTCTGACCAGACTGAAGGTCATTTGTGTTCACGCGAGGGGTGGGAAGACAGGGCAAGCTGACTGTGCGACATCTTTTACTTGTGGAAGCCCTCATTTTAACGCACACCACAGTTTGGTTAGGTGGATACAGCAACAGTTTGAGCACATGCTTTTGCTGGGATTCCCTGGAGATCGCCCAACGCAGCGGTGTTTGCTCTGCAGTCAGGGGAAGGCTGTTGCCTTTGGCACAAAATTGGTGGCCCCGTTTACGGAGAACTGGAGTCCGGCTTCGGAGGAGGGGGTTGGAGCAGCGGCTTCGCTGTTCCCACACGGCAGAAGAGCAACGGCACCACAGCGGGGCAGGTATTATCAAAGGGAGAAAACCAAACAAATCCTGTTTACGTTGAGAGCGGCAGGACCTCCCAGCCTACATGGCCTTCTCCTCCCACGGCTGCACCGCAAGATCTCCTTTGGCGCGTCTCCAGGAGAAGACCAGAAGCCTCAGCATCGACAGCGAGTACAGGCTGTCGCAGCAAACAGCCCGAACAACAACAACAAAAATCATTCAGAATTCCTTACAGCACACCATTACTGTCAAAAACTGTATTCACGCTGCTTTTGCCCCAAAAGGTGCCAGAGGATAAGAACACTTATCAGCAAGGTGCTCAGAAACCACAGCGCTCCCATAAATAGCTGGCTTGTCAGCTACTTAAAATACAAGGCAGGAAAAGATATTAGTATTCATTCCCTCTAAAAAGGTATCTGATCAATCTTAATTTTAAGCCTTATCTACCCAAGAGAATTACGGCGATTTCAGTAAATTAGAAGAATTCTTTCATGTTGACATCCTTAGACCAGAAAGCTGTGGCAGAAGCTGTTGTCATGTAGATAACTCAGATGCTAAACTCAATACTTAAATTGACTGCAATTGTGTGTGCAGGTACCAAATATGAGATATTAGCTGCTCTGCAATGGACCCAATCTATCTGGTTTTAGCTGAAGCCACCTTAGCCTACAAGTCTAATAGTAATTTGATAGTTCTTCAGGGAATCTGCTTGTCTACAGACCAAATTAGGCATTGCCCACCTCACCTTTGACCTCAAGGCAATCATCTCAAAGAGGCAAGAGAGCCTTTTCATTAATAAAGATGCTTCCAATTGAAGTCTGGAACATATAAATTAAGCTTCCCCTACTACCACCACAGCTATATGCTTAAAATCCCTCTTTTGTAGCCTAGGGAAATGGGGGACTACAACGGCAGCCTGTTTCTAAATGGATCTGAGGTCTTAAATCTCTTCCAGGTACCTCCACATGACGAGCTTCTGAGGTTGACAAGGAGCTCATGCTTGGTCCAAAGACAGAATGGGAAATCCGGGCAACAAAGCGTGAACTGATGCAGCTTCCATATGGAAAACCACTCCATTTTCCTCAGAGTGCTTTGTTTTAGCGTCCTTCCACACTAAGCAGAGCCCCATACGAGCATAACTTCTAATGCCAGAAGTTACTCCAGTCCCTGGCTGTTCCAGGTAGCAATGGGGAACAGCTGATATCCATGGAGTGTTGAAATAACCCCAGTTTTTACAGAGAAACAAATGTTCCTTTATTCCTGTCAGCGTAGGCAGAAGGAATTATAGTTGCAGGTCACCAGGTTTGGAAAATAAAACAAGTGTCTCCAAGATGTCGTTAGGTTCTGCACAGCTGAGGGGAACCATGAAGACTGAACATCTGTTCATACCCAGCTACTCGCCACCAATCCCCCGCTGTTAAGCAGAAAACACTCATCAAAAGGAAAAATTAGTCAAATCTGCTTTAGGGAACAAGCTGACCCGAGGGAGGTGTCAGCTAACAGAGATGAGATACTAAATTTAATGAGACCTCGGTTCTGATCTGATGTAGAAAATTTAATGTCAACTTTTAACAAAATCTGTTAATCAAAGTATATCCAGGCTCTTCTCCTCTCTCTGGATGTTTCTACTGCTTGAAAAAGTGTTTTCCTTCAAAAGACTACATTTGCCTTCCTGATTAACAAATGCCACCCCACATTTGAGACTGAACTAAGCTGTTCCCCAAACAACATTTCAAATATTTTACCTTGACACTGGCAGTCACCCCTCCGCTGCTTTAATGGTCACAGTATTAACATATTTAATGCCTCCAAATGAAGATGAAAATTACATAAAGTCTGATGAATTAGTCCTTCCCCCCCCCCCAATCATATCTTTATCTCTCTTTTTTCCCCTCCAATCCACATCAAACATTTTTTTCAAAGACAGATCAGTTTCCCCAAGTTCTAGGTTCATTTAGTAGCGAAGCCTGATTTTACCACCTTGACTTTGAGACACTGAGGCTCAGCAGAGCACGATGATACCCCCCCTCTGCATACACCATCTTCGTTATGAGAACATTATATTTAACATCCATGAAAACCCTCTCTGTTTCTCAAAATTAAAACAATGAAAAATCAGACTGCTAGCCCCAGGGTGGGGAAAAAAGCACTTCTTTCAGATTTCCTAGTTGCCCCACAAATAACTGTGACAAGCACCAAAAAAAAAGTCAGAAATACTGTTTGATGTATTCATCTTCTGAAAGCCACAGGAGGCTTTAGGTCTGTATTTTAAGCCCTGAAAAATAGCATTAATGTCGACTATGCCAGCATAGTTGCTATGCACAGGTGCGACACCAACACAGAAAGATTTTCATCAATATCCTGCCAAATTATGGAGATGGAAGACAGATTATGATTCACAGCAAAAGCCCCAATGTGCAATACAGCAGCATTTCCAAGGAAGGATATGAAAGCCACAGCCAAACAAGAGGGGCTTTCAAATTAAATCTCCAAGTGACCACATTCCTGTTTTAAGGCAAAGGAAAAAAACACAGATATAAATATTCTTCCTTAAACTCTGAGGGGGGAGAGGAAGGCATCCACCACCACATTAATCAGTCTCTCCTCTGTCACACTGACTTTACAGATCCTCGAAAACACCATCACCTTTTCGACACTTAAACCCATTTCACTTTTCTCTCCCAGACCAAGTCCATCACGAATCCACCAGCATTTTGAAAACTCACCTAATTCTGTTGGCTTCAACAGTTCATCCAGGGTGGTGTAGAAGGGCAGTTTCACCAGCCGAACTTCGGGCTTGGCAACTTTGGGTGGCAACCTTCCCAGTCCGTTAAGGTATTTCCCATAGAGCGCGGGATAGTCAATATTAGTAGTGGAGATAGAAGTCCGAGCAACGGTGCTCCCGCGGTCGTAGGATGAGTGTATGGAGAGCGCCTCGGGAGACCGGTGCTGCTGTGGCTGAGGCTGCGCGACTTCAGAGCTCTTCTTGGCGTAGCGAGTCTCATAGAGCTCCTTAATTTTCTTGAAAACTTCAGGGCTGCAGTCAAATTGGACCAATTGCAATGCTCTGGTGACTAGTTCATGTTTAAGTCCGCTTTTACTCCTGCCAACAAAACCCAGCAACATCTGAAGATCTGAGACTCGGAAACTCATCACCATGTTCTAGGGGATAAAAAATTAAAAACGTTCTTATAGTTATAAAAAGGCAAATTGTCAGTTTGCACTATACTCTATAACTGGAATGCAAAATAATAAAACATCCTTTATATAAGACAGACACCAAACCTTTTTTCAAATCAGCTGTTATTCGCCTGATTAGTACCCCATTTCTTAGGTACTTGTTCAAGCAAGGCAAATACAGAGGAGACCATCAACTGAAATATCACCAAAGTCGCAGAAACAACACGATAGTCATCAAATCACTCAAAAGTCATTTGAGATAAATGCTAAGTATCCTCCAGATAGTTTGACTGGAAGCAAGAGTGACCACAAAGGAAAACATCTCAACGAACATGAAAGAGCACATCAACTGCTTTAACACAGAGCCTCCAAGCATCCAGACTTCCCCAGCATCTCTGGGTAAAAGAGCTGCTTTAAAAACTTCATCTAAAACATTATTAGCATGAGGCAAAGGAAGAAAATGAATGTGAACTGGAAGGTAGATGACATTTAAGCGAGCTGGGGCTGTCAATCCCTTCTTACTGTATTTCAGAGCACTTGTACATTATCTATATGGGAAAAAAAACAAACCCTCCAGAATCCTTTCTACATACACAGGATCTTTAAAAAAAAAAATCATGCATTTTAGAGCATGAAAAAATATAAAAAAAATTATTAAAGAGAGCAACCCGTTCCCATGAGAACAATGCCTCCAAACTCTATTTGGGTGCTTTGCCAAGCTCTCCCCCGTGATCACAGCCAGTAGCTGCCTTCGCAGCTGCACTGGTATTATCAATTTCAGTGTTTTGATAAGCAGTAAAAAAAAAACAAAACCCAAACTATCTCCATCTTAAAAAATTTACTCTCTTGCTGCTGTGCAAACTGAGAAGGCCTGTAACTGTCAGCAGATTCAAAGAATGCACTACGCTGTATAGCAACTTTCCATCAGACTAAGAACTAGAAATTATTTCTGTTAAAATCTACTACTAGAGGCTGGTGAGACCGATGTTTCAGTTCTCTCTCACGACAAAGCAGCTTTATGAATGTGCAAGACAAGCTTATCAGGGACATGTTTTTGAAAATTCAAGCTGCCTTGAAAATACGCTTGACAGGTACCCACATGAATTCACTTGATATCCTTCCTGGCTTGTGGAAAACACTGGAATTCAAGAAAAAAACCCGGCTGTCCCACAGTAAAAAAAAAACAAAACAAAAGCAAAACCCCCCAAAACAAACAGAAGCAGAGACCCAGCAGGTCTCTTTTCCCCAATCTATACTCCTCTCTTTTTTGTGGATTAAATAATAATAGTATTTAAAAAAAAAAAAGGATAAAATTCAGATTTCTGTGGAAGTTAACAGTAGTTTTGTAATTTCCTGGAGTAAAAAAGCTATGGATTGATTTATTTATTTGTTTTAAATTAAGAAAGCTACTTCTAGCTCCAGAACCATTTAACAGACGCTTTTGCAGGTGTGGGAATTAGATTATATAGAAAACGCCATCTTATTTTCTCTTTTTTCAAGAAATCTGTCATTTAATCCAGAAGCCCGAAAGATGTTACACACACGTCACTGGCGGTAGTTAAAATTTTTGGCAGTCGCAATGTGTCCCAAAATACCTTTGAAGAGAGGAAAAAAAAAAGGCAGATAACTTTAAAAAAGGAGAGAAAGGATGTTTAATCAGAAAGTCAGGATCCAAGAAACCTGGATCCATATCTCTGCTTCGCTAGATACCACCTGTATCTTGGAGAAATCTAGTTTCTGTGTCTCGGTTTTCTCCAAAATTGAGAGTGCCTTGTATTCTCTGAGGCATTTTGAGGATAAATAGCATATTTGCAACAATAAATACATCAAGGCAGTGTAAATACATCAACATTGTGGTACCAGGGAAGTCACAGGAGCACAGCAGACAGGTATTCCTGCACTCCCTGCTCCTACACTACTGGTCACTTGGGACTGTCGCTGCATAAAGTGGAGTTTGAGCTTCTGTAGTTTACATTTAGAAAGACTTAAGATCCAGAAAGATGACCAGATTTGAGCAGTAAAAGAACAAGCTTCAGACAAAGAAAACCTGTCACTGAGGCTTGGACCTGCACAATAGCATAAGTGGTAGAGACATCACATTAACTAGTGAGATCATTAATGCTAAAGTCTATTTCTCCTCCTGAGGAAGCCCTACACATGAGCAGCAAGGAGCCCACCAAACACCCACCATGGGGGCAACCACGATGCCTTGGAACCACATCTCCTTCTCCAGAGTCCAACACCAAGAGGGGCCCAAGAGCAGAAAGAAACCAGTGCCTCCTAGAACAAGCCTATCCTAATCTTATTTTTGCGACCTTCCAACCATATCCTCACTGATAAGGTGTTCCTGCAGGCTCTAAACACTCTCCATCCATTGGCGTTGCTCAGTACCACCCTCAGTACCAGCTTCCCCATCACAGGGATGGGAAAATCCCACTCCATTGCCACCAGCCCATCCTCTGCACCAGCAGCGGGACACGGAGACATCCCAGCTCCCAGAGAGGTGCCAGTGAATGGGGATGTGGAAGGAAAAGGAGAATCCAGCAGCAGAATGGGGGCCCGTTCCCTCCCCAAAAGACCCAATGAGCTGCACAAGACACCTCAGAAGCACAACCCAACTTCAGGCAGGGTGGCTGTGAACACATTTCACCTCACACAGGAGCCTCAGAGGCTGTCCCGCTCCCCCCCGCCACGGAGAGCCGGGGGTCTCCGTCCCACCACCGGGCGGTCCCCCGTCCCACTACCGTCTCCCCACCCGCGGCGAGACGGGTAAAGCCGGCCCGATGGCTCCCGGGCCCTCCGCCCGCCGGGCCCGGCTGGACAGCTCCGCTCCGCGCCCCGCCGGCCGCGGCCCCGAACCGCCCAGGGAGCCCGGGACAGGCCGCGGAGGGGTAGCACGGCACGACCGCCCCCGGGCTCCTCAGGGAAGGGGCGAGGGGCCGGGGGAGCGGGGGAAGGAGCTCCGCCGGGCGGCAGGGAGAAGCCACCTGCGCTAATTAATCACCGAGAATTAACTGCGAGAGAGGCCCGGCGGCAGGCTCCGGGGGCGGGCGGCTCCCCGGTGCAGCTCCCCGGGCCCGGGGTCCGGCGGGGGCCGCGGTCAGGCCCGGAGGCCGGGGTGGGGCAGCCCCTGAGGTAAAAGGAGGGGGGGGGGGGCGGCCCCGGGGCGCCGCCCCCCCCCCCAC
>JAOXJM010000014.1:2401796-2422710 GCA_026413425.1 Tringa solitaria | reverse complement strand
GGGGGGAGGGGGGAAGCTGAGCTTACCTTGAAGAAGTCATCCTGATGGACCACGCAGCAGTTGGGGAGCGCCTTGATGATTCGGTTGGTCAAGGTGGTCTTGCCACCGTTGGTGACACTGTACAGAGAGGCGAGACAGCCGCCTTAGAGCCGCCGGGGCCCGGCTTCCCTCAAGAGGGCTAGGGGGAGCGGGGAGGGAGCCAGCCGCGTCCCGCGCCCAGCCCATTTGAATTTCCCGCCTCGCCGGGCACGCCGGTCGCTGATTGGTTGCGCTCGCCCGCCCCCCCCTCCCCTGCCGGCGACTGGCTGCGCCCCGGCGCGCGCGCGCGGGAGGGCCGAGCGGCGGCTCGCGCCGCTACTAACGGCCCGAGGGGCTTCCCGCGCGCGCGCGCTCAAAGGCCGCGCTGAGGGAACGCGGGGCCGCGCCGCCATCTCGGCTCCCCTCAGAGCCGCCTCTGCTCCCCCCAAACCCGACCGAGCCGGGGGAAAGGAGCCCGGCGGGCGGCTGCTCAAGATGGAGGAGGCTGCGCGGTTCCAGCCGCCCGCCCTTCTCCTCCTCTGCCGGCGCCCTGTCGGGCCCTGCCGGAGTTCGGCGGCAGCCGCCGGCTCCTCTCCCCGCTGGGGCCTGGCAGGGAGCTGGCAGCTTCCCAGTCGGACTTAAAACGCGTCCTTGCCAGCGCTCGTTGCCCTAAACCATCCTCAGAGAAACCACCCCGTGAAAGTAGGGCCTGCCAAGAATGCTTTTTAAAAAAGCCTTAAATTAACTACGAATAAGGGAAGCCCGCTCTTTTCTCAGAGGACGACTCAGCCTTCCTTGTACCTGCAAGGCCTGTTTTCACATAAGTTTTTTTATTTAAAGGCTACAGAAATCTCAGGTTGTTTCTAACCCCCGTTCCAAGCCCGGGCACTGCCACCCTGTCCCTGCGCCCACAGCCCTGCTCCCAGAGCCCACAAGGCTGAGGTAAATAAAAGCTTTTTAAAGCTCTTTAAAGCTTTTTATACAACCCCCATCTTACTTAAAGCAGGATTTTTTTCCCCTCTTTGCCTACCAGAGAAACTTTAGAAAGCCTAACCATGATAAAAGCTTTTTTTTCATAGTTGAGGCACATCCCCCCATCCATCTGACTTAGAAAAAAACCAAAACTATTACAAATCATTTTATATTTCAGCATACCTCCTCCTAACACTATAAAAGTGCTAAAAGTTTGATGTGTGCTGCCCTGAAGAGCTCTGAATTAAGCGAGAGCAGCACAAATTAAGACCTTCCAAGTCACATCTTTCTTTGGAATCCTGTAATATTATTTTAGAGGTCGGATGTATCACCTAGACCTAGATCATCTTAGATACAACAATTAAGAAAAATAAAAATGGAATATTAACAGGAACTTACCCTCCGATGCCTATGATGTATTTCATCTCTGTGGAGTTGCCTCCTTAGCGGGAATGTGGTGAGGAAAAAAAATTAATAAGAAAAAAAAAAACTATAGGCTAAAATGACTTTTCAGGGGAACAAACCGGTACCTGATCCTTTCCCCCCCCCCGGTTCTACTCTACCCCCTACTACTTCATTGAGGGAAAAGGCGGGTTTGTCTCTAATTTATAGCCCCCCTGGGCAGTGCCCTCCCCCCGAGTCTCCGCCCCGCGGCGGATGGAGGAGCCCTGTGACTATCATGAGCCCCCGATGTCACATTTTCGGGCCGGGTTTGGCCATGTCCCCGTCCCCCCCCGGCCGGGTCAGGCCGCACCTGTTCCCGCACCCCTCACCGACCCCCGCCCGCTGCCACCCGCTATAAATAGCTTTTTTGGCACCCTCTCCCTTTGCCTAAATTAGTAATGGGGGAGGTGGAAATGTCACCCCTTTTTGCAGTCCCTTTGGGAGGGCTGGGGAAGGCAGGGAGGTGTGTGAGGATATCTCATTAAGTGCCTTTTTTTGTCACCTTTTTTTTTTTTTCCTTGAAGTCAGACAAGCTCCCTCTTTCCCTCCCCCCCCCTTTTTTTTTCATCAATTCCTATTTATTTGAATTTCCTCTTACTTATTTGAAATGTGTCCAGGAATGCCATGAGAAGGAATTTTTTTATTTCTCTAAACTTCTAACAGGGGAGGCAAGGGATCTAAATTTTATTTTTTTATTTTTACTTCTTTTAGAGAAGCTGTTCAGAGAAAGGAATATGCAGGGACTGAGTGAATCCATTTAATCCATTTGAATCATTATTTTTTGAACCTTTAGGAAGAACTCTATCCTTTATATATGGACACAAAGTCATAAAATGATATAACCTTTCCACGGGGCCTCTTTCTCCACAGTTTATTTGTGTAAAGTAGCACTTTTTAAGGTAAGCTAGCTCTAGCTGAGACTCTTCCTCGAGTAAATACCTCTCACCAGGATTAAGTTTTGTGGAACCTGTGCTTTAATTTTAAATTTTTTTCAGGTGCTTCTAAAATCAGGGCTGTCTTGAGAGCTGTTGGGCGAAGACAGAGTTAACAACAGCTCTGCTTTTTTCAGATGAACGTGACGTGAAGTATGTAGTATGTATTTTTAAATATCTTGTCAGATAGAGCTTAAATCGTCCAAACCACTGTGTCCTTTTGGTCTGTCTTTTAATAAAATCAGTGTATGGAAGTATTAAAAAGCATATGTAAGGGTTCTTTGTCCTACAGTGATTTGTAAAGCATAAAGAACCTTAGTGAGGTAGATCCCTGGGTGCTTGGTGTCTCGTCCGTTTTCTTTATGCTTTTGGAGCCTGCAGAGCTGGCCCTGGCATCGTGTTCTCGCACGGACGGAGGTACGTGCGGCACGAGGCGAGCGCTGAAGGTGAATGGCAGGGGGGTGATTCTCACCCTGCTCAGAGGAGCAGGCGGACGCTGTTTCTATTCTAGTTTTTTTCCAAACTGCCTCCATCACCTTCTCCCCGGCTGCAAAGTATTGTCCTGGTATTTTATGGATACCTTTTCCCCAAATTTAGGTAGTTTTTTGCCATCATTAAGTTTAATTAACAACAACTGCTCCTAAGCTGTATTTAACTTGAATTTTTCTGCTACTATTTCAGGCCTGAAGAAGGGGTTTGTGGTCTAAAATCTTGTTTGTCTCACCCCAGCTACGGCCGTTGATCTAATAAAAGATGTTACTTTTCCTTATAAAGCTATTTTATGCTCATCAACTGTAAGGTCAAGGCCCAGTGCTTCAATAAACTGAGCTGACCATGGACTGCAAATTAGAAGATTTTTAACTGTCTGGGGTGTAAGATTTTGCAAGTCTTGAAGTGAAGGTACTGGAGACAAGAAAAGAAATCGGTTTTAAGACAGAACCTGGTGAATTTATGAATGGGATTGTAACAAATGGTCTTTTTCCACTGTATTATGCTGTGTTAATTATAAGTTTAATGAATATATCTCAGCTATTGTTGTCACTGAATATGTTATTTATGGTCAACAAGAGCACGCTATTTGATTGCTGCTGGAGACATCACTTGCAAATTAGACTTTCCTCATCTTTTCAAGGTATCAATGTAAAATGAACGCTCCAGAGAAATTTGGAGCAGGAATTCTTGCATATGAATGAGATGTGATTCAGGGCAGTTAGATCTCCAGCAGCTGCCCCTGGTTTCCAGCACAGTCCCCACACAGCCCCTCAGCTGGTCTAAATTGTCATTGTGCACTCAGGAGGAGGAATGCTAATTTCCACCAACTGAAAATTTGACCTCAGATTATCTTTCTGCTCAATTTTTTCATGCCTTTCGTTGTATTTCTCTCTTGTCCGTGAGCAGGAAGGTGTCTCAGTTAAAAAAAAAAACAACCTGTATGTTACTTCAGTGCTTATTTTACCACATTTGACCTTATGTGACAGGCAAAAACCGTGAGGCTCGGAAGTTGTGTGGAAGTTAGGGGAGGACGCTGGTCTCAGCTGTCTCTTATCCGGTCCTTGTTTCATTGGAGTCATGCTAATCCAAATATTTTTGGAACGTGCCCTCCTCATGGTGAGTGAAAATTGCGTTCTGCCCTGTTGGATCCGTGAATGTGAATGTGCTTCAGAAATACAGGTTGGGTTTCAGCACTGAAAAAAAAGAATATTTGGCCTAAGATGTGTCAAAAGAAGCAATGCATTTTGAGTACAGACGGCAAACAAAAAATAACTGTGGCAGGAGCAGCAGCAGTTCTTAGTATTTGGCTGAGTTGTTTGGGATCAGTGAATTCCAGAACAGTGAAGTCCAACTATCTCTATAAAGAAGGCCAAAACTCTGTTGTTGTTTTTTTCTGAAAACCAGAGGAATGAAGGACAGAAGGCATGGGGTTTTTTTGGTGTTTTGGTTTTCTGTGTTTGGTTTTGGTTGGTTGGTTTTTTTTAAGCTCAGAGTTGCACATCTTGTTCCTGTAGCCCTCACTGTAAATGTTCATTCTTTAAAGCTTTTCTTCATGGTCCCTCAGCTCTCCTGTGAATGTGTCTGGCTTTTCCAGAGTTTGTCTTTAAACTACTTGACATAGTTTTTTCTATCACCCCTGTTCTTACTCACGCACTGACCATCCAGGGAAATTGTATTCACCCACATAACTCAAATTCTCGGATTCCTGCCTTGCCCCAGCCTTGCTGTTCCTTTAGGTGGTGGCATGTGCCTGCCTGTTGTTGGCGACCTCCAGCATTTCAGCTGCCTGCTTCCCTGAGGACAAAAAAAAAAACCCTGGACAAAAAGACTGTCTGAAATGAATGGTGACAGTTACACTTCCCAGCTACAACAAACTTTACCCAAGCTGTAAAAATATGTCTATGCAAATGCCAAGTGTTCATAAATGCTTTTTTTAGCAAGTTGTGTTAGCCACGTTTCTCAGTGAGTTATGTGTCAGTCATCTGAAACTTCCTTTTTTTTGGGCTTGTTTATCCTGCAGATAAGTTATCTACTTGACACTTTACTAATACAAATACCATTCAACAGGGTGCTTCAATCAGAGATAGAAAATGTTCCCTCTCTTTGCATTATTTTTAGAATACGAATGTTTACTAAAAGCTTAATATTAATCTTCTTTGTTAAAACTAAGATAAATTTGGCAGGAGCCAGTTTAATATTCATGGAGCCACAATGATATCACTTCCCAGGGACAGTTTAGTTTCTGTGTGTCCACTGACCTTTCTGTGTCAGAATATGACTCACTTATTCTAAAGCTTAAATTCAGATTTTAAATCCTTCACTAATCATAAGACATCGTTTATGGTATGAGCAAGGTTATGCCAAGGTTCCTTCCGCTGGAGCCCTGGAGGAGGGGGGTGCTGGATGGGACGACACACAAATTAGTGGAAGAACAGGCAAAGGAGTGAGAGTAATTTGCACTTGCTAATTTTTAAATCATGGGTTTGTTTATTCTTTCCAGAGAGAATCTTTCTCCAAGGCTTTGGGGGCTGCTCGTGTCTCAAAACCTGTCATACCCCCTCTGGAGGAAGGTAGGCTTTTATTTTAAACAAAAATGAGGGAAAGAACATAAACAGAACAGCGCTTCACCGTTAACTGCCAGCAGTTAACAGAACAGCTAATAGTAAGGAAAATTAGGCTAGTAGAATAACAAGCTTAAATAGTATAATGCTTATCTAGCTGGCATCTTTTCACAGCGGTATGCGGAGTGGCTCAAGGCCAGGAGCTGCCACCGTCAGGGAGGATATTTTCTGCCACAGCTGATCCCATGGCTGCCGTTGGTGGCACAAGGTCTGTAGTCCCGAGGAGGAGGCAGGGACAGACGGGTAGACAGGTCACGCTCTGAGAATTTAGACACGATGGGATTGGGGAGAAGCAGCTGTGCATGCCGGGAAAATACAGATGAGAACGTTTCAGTATATCATTACTTTGGGGATATGGGATTAAACCCAGAAAATATTCTAGAGGGAAGGAAAAATGATGGGGCCTGACTGAAAAGGCAGGAGGGTAAGTGTCAGAGGGATAGATTAAAAGGTAATCTGAAGTGAAGACTGTGAGGGAAGGGAAGCCTGGACTGAAGAAGTCCAATCAGAGATGGAAAAATTATTCAAACTCTCAGTTCCTGCAGTATCAGGTTCTACAGTTGTTTCCCTCCCCACACTGCACTTCCCAAACTTTTCCTCATGGGAGCCCTTTGGAGCTGTTGACCACGATGCTGCAAGAAGGGATCCTCTTTGGATTTCAGTGGTCTACATGAGGAATTTTTTTCATGAGATTAGTGGATACAGAGGCAAAAAGGAGTAAGATATACAAGAAATTCTTCTATTTTATATCTGTGGGGTGCTGGGTAACAATTGCAGTAATTCCAGGAATAAATTTTTAAACAGATGCCAGACGTTTCCAGTGTCATTTGACAACTGGTGTATGTTTATAGATGTGTGACATATTTAAATTAGTTAATCCTGGCCTGTGTGTTACTATACATTGTATAGTTAGTAGGAATGAATGAGAATAGTTTTTTAAAAGTAATAGAATCCCAGTTTTTATTCTGTGATTTATATTCTAGGAGAGATCATGTCTCATCTTGCTCCCCACTCAGTTGAATCTTTTGGCCGATGTGGATTGTACTGATGGATGAGAAGAGAGGAAGAAAGCAAAGCTTGAGGGAGGTTTGGAAAATGAAGCAGGCTGGAGGATGAATGAGGCACGAAATAAATGTTCAAGCTTTTCTCAGCAAACAGCAAAGCTGAGCTATAAGGCATGTTGTTAATGTGTGATGATTCACCCAGTGCTCCAAAATATTCTGACAGTTTTTCAGGTGTGTTTGACAGACTCTTCAAAATCAGTCTGAATAGGTAATACACAGACAATAAAGGGAAGTTTTCCTTCTCTTGCTGTTAAAAGCTCATCCTTGCCCATGCTGCTTCATTCTGAAGTTGGTAGGGCCAAGCCAGCTCTCAGCAGGTGGGTTTGGAGGCTTCGCTGTGCTCTGTCCCTTCTGCCCTGTTGCCTGTGACATTCCCAGGCTACAATCCTCCTGCTCCACCTGCCTGTTGGAGAAACTCTCTATCCCAACAGGATTTCACGAGGGGAAATAAGAAGCCTTTTGTATTGGTATAGTTGATAAAAAAGGAGCCTCAAGAGAGCAAAGAATTCATCTGGGTTTGGGCAGAGGAGAAAGAAAGGCAACCACAGGGTTCCTGCTTTTTAGCTTTTGTGTGGTATTTGTCCCTACCATGTCACCTGTGAGGGGCGCATTTCCGGGTAAATTGTCTCTTTTAAACTTTTCTACCATTCTAAATGTTACCAAAGATTTTTCTGCTCTCTTCTGCATTCTTAGCATTACTCACAGCATCTTTCTGACCCTTTCTCCTGCACCATCCTGGTTCCTGTGAGATGCTTCGGTGTGGTCCCTTGTCAGAACATCATGGAGCACTTGAATCCCATGTCACCCAGATATACGGGATGAGACGTGTTCTGGGTTTCAGTCTGTCAGCCTTGAAAGGTACTTGCCACAGTTTACGATGGGTAATTTGTCCTCTGAGTTACTTTGTCTTCAATTTGGGTTATTTTGAGTTGTGTTTTAAAGAAATGGTGAATATCAGTTCTGATCCTCTTATAGGATATATGCATTTTTATATATATATATAGTGTATACTCTGCTATACACTCTTTCTTCTGACAATGTTAAAGAAAAATCAGGGTGCTTCAGTGTGTTGCAGTTGCTTCCCCGGATACAATCGTGGGCTAAAAGACAATGAAGTACCCTCAGCAGGGTGTGCAGGGCTAACACTTGGTATGTATTTTAGAAATGAAATGCTGTAACTGGAAGACAAATTCATGAATGCACATTTCTCTTCTATTCTTTGAGGTTCTCTCCTGTTTGATGCCGTTAATACCTGTGTTGTTACTCTTGACTTTCAGCCGTACTGAGTAAGGTCATTGCTGTGCCAGGAGCAGAGCCCACACTGCCTCTCTGTGCTCCCCTCGGCTCAGGGGGAGCTGAAATAACAAGGACAAACTGTTCCCTTCCCGAGGAGCAAACTGCCACAGAGGTGGCACACAGGTGTGGGATCCAAAGTGGAGGGCAGAACAACTACCTCATGTCTTCTGGAGTTAGTGCTCTCTCGGTGTTGGTCCTTGTACATTTGATCTTGTTTCAGGGCCAGCGAGATGCCTGGGGCCGGGCTGTTCCTGCCATGGCTGCGGGGTGCCAGGAGGAGCTGGCAGCCCTGTTCTGCCCCCAAACTGGTTCCAGTAATAGAGGAAGGTTGTTTCTTAGCTCCACCTGAGCCAAACTGAGGATGGGGTTGGTTCTACTTCCCCACCTCAAGGGCCACGGTCTGAAGCCATCCAGAGCTGGCTGTAGGATGGACAGGCTAAATCATCCTCTGGAGGGTGGTGCCTTTTCCACCTATTGCCCATGGCCCACTGCAGTGACTGCACAAACTCAGACGGTATGTGGAACTCAAAGATTTGGGGAGTCCTGTGCAGGGAGATGATCTTCGCTGAATAAATTCAGTTTTTGTGGAGGCATTTTATAGAAAACTGTAGTTCTCTTGGTAGATTTCCTGGTGTGACTAACATTTTGTAAGACTATTTTTGTTGTTAAAGACAAACAGACTGAAAAAGGATATCGATCTTCAATTTTAGGCAAAACTTGAGAGAGCAACACCATACACAGACCGGTTATTTTCATTATCAGTTTTATTTTGTTTGGGTTTTTGGTCTTTTTTTTGTAATGTGTTAAAACTTGGTCACACACACTGTGTTCATACTGAAGTTTCCCATGCTGAGTGACTGCCTCAGGCTAATGGTTTTTGATAAGGCTTTGCTAAAATAAATTGGGTGCCTGATATTAGGAGTCCAGCAAAAACTCTGTTTCGATTATAAATCTGTAAAATTAATTTAAATTTAGTTTGCTTTGGAAAAAAAAATAATCCACAAAACCAGACACACCCAACAAATTACATTAAAAGAATTTTAGCACTGCAAATTAACATACCTATGGGCTGGGTGCCCTGTGCAAAATAATATTTTCTGTTTATCAAGTAATTAAGGACTGTGTTGTAACACACAAACAGAAAGGGTTGGTAGCCTTTAAATTCTTAAAATGGAGTTTAAAAAATGTTCCTTTGAATGGATTTTTGTGGATGTAATCTTTTCAGAGAGGCTACATTTGTAATTTAGAACATAGTTCAGAGGGGTAGAATTATTAATAATTAACCTTGATTTATTTGACTGCACTATGACATGCTAGTAACAATAAAACCACAAGAAATAAGGGAATAGATATTTTTGGTATTTAAAGAATGAAAAAAATGTTAAAATGGAGTAATATGATGCGAGAACACTGACTGTCCTTTGTCTGATGTGAGGAGGTACCTGGATTTGGGAGACTGTCGGTTGTTTGGGGCAGGACAGGGACACTGAGGAGAGAACCAGGTTGATTTTGTTGCTGTGCTCTTGCTTATGGTAACACGAGGAGTCAAAGTCTTTACATTCAAGCCCAGTCAGTCTGTATCTGAAGTGCTCTCAGAATTGTTTTATCTCAAAGCTATGTTCTGAGCACGTATTAGGGACATTGCACAATCCCTGCCCATAATTTCTCTTCTCTTTCCATTCCAGGTACAAAATTTTGTTCTTACAGCTGATGTTTGGGCATTATTATCTTTTATCTAGAGACTGAGTCGCCCTTTGTGGCTCTTCTCTGATGGACTAAAAAAAAATGCAACCAATCTAAAATGAATTTTAACTGGAATGTATTGGCTTTCTCTCTGGTTTATAATCTCTTCTCAAAACTCAGCTCTTCAGCTCACATTCCCCTGTTAATCTCCAATCTGATGTTCCTCAGGCAAACTGACTGCTTTTGATCATATTAGATCATTAAACAAAAGGTCAAATACACAAAAAGTCTCAAGCATCTTGCGAAGTTAACCCAAGGTGACAAGTTGGGTGATCAAAGTGCTAATCCTCCCCTGTGCTAAAAAAGGAAGGAATGTTCTGTTGCTTTCTCTCGTTTTTCACTTGCATGATTGCTTCATTTTCCTCCCTAGGTTGTGATTCATTCAGCTGGCAGTCTGTAAGATGTGTACGTGGTGTGACGCTGGATGTTCAGCTGTGTCTTTTATCAGTGGAGAGAGAGAGAAGCCTCACCACGGAGTGATTCATCCCATCCTAAACCAGGTGAAATCATCTCTTTCCATCCACTGTAGAGGGAAGCTAAAACTAAGTTAGACTCCGGATCTATTTTCTAGTGATAAAATTAAGTGAGATTCATCTCACCCCTAGTTGAGGTTAATTGTTTGCAGAAGATTCTATTTGTTTTAAGCTGGGAATCTTGGTTTCTATCTGCGGCAAATCATGATTAGCAATGATGGCAAATGTCTCAGAATAGCCTGTGGGGTAATTAGCGTGTTCTTGAATATTGCTTCGTTCAGGAACCTCAGTCCTTTTAAAGGGAAGAACAGTCACATAATGCACACGTGGGAGAAAAGATTCTCACTTGGGTGACAGTTTTGTCACAACTCCTGTGACACAAGAGATTTCAGTACTGAGAAGGAGTGAGAAAATACTGACTTTTCATTCAAACTGCCAAAATGAGGTCTGGGTGGAAAGTGATTTTGTCAAAAGCTTTTTTTAAAAAAAATAAAATCATGCAATACGGTGATGTTACGTTTTTTTTTCTGCCTTAAAATTAAAGCTGATTGTGGAGTAGATGTGAGAGCCAGCATGCAATTTATGTGGGTTTTAGGCACCTAATACAAAAAAAAACGAGCCATGAAAAAAAACTGTGCAGCTGATGGAGAGTTTATAGCATCTAAACTTCCATTAGAAAGATTGCCAGAAAATTTAACCTGACGTTCTGCTATTGATCTTAATCACAGCTGTCACCATTTTGGTTAAAAGGACTAGAAACACACTTGGATCATAGACCCAGTCGAGAAAAGTGCGGTGTCCCAGCTTTTATATCCTCTGAAAGGCCTTGCACGGTGTCTCTGGAGCAGAGCTGACCCATCCCACACCAAGGTTTGCGGATACACGCTTAAGAAAAACGTAGCACAGGTAAATATAGTGGTGACAAGAGCAGTAAACACATAATCTTTAACTTTACTCTCCCCTTCTGCCAAAACTCCTCAAACCAACAACGTATTGATATGTTTAAGAGAGACTGGGTTGTTTTTTTTTTTGAGTGTCCCTCTTCTCTCTCTTTTAAACGGCAGTGAGTTCGCTGCAGAGGTCTTTTAAAAATGTCTGTTTTAGGGAACATTCAGAGCTTTTAAAGACTGCTAGATGAAAATACTAATATAAAATCGCAATCAGTCAAGTAGAGGAATGGCTAATGGAAAACTACAGTGCAGGCTGATTAAAGGGTATGTTTTCTTTTGATGGAGGACATCTTGTCTTCTGATGGGGAAACTTTGTTGCTTTGGGAGGGTAGCAGCTAATCCTATTTCTTGTGGCCTGGTGTAGTCATAACACCGTGAGCTTTTGAACTTTGTCTGCTGTATTGGTTGCATTCTTTGTGTGTAGAGGGGGTTTTGGCACACCTCAACTACGACTCCCCGGCTCCTTCCTTTGTTGGCATTGACCACATTCCGTTGTGACACACCACTGATGCTTTTGGTGCGAGGCCACTTGAAGTGTTTTAAGTCTTTCATTCGCCACCCGCATCAGAGGCACCTCAAAATCAAGTAGCTACAGGATTTTAGCTGTAATTTAGCACCACACTACTGTTACACCCCCGGGCAACAGGTTCCTACACTATTGTCCACACAGTTGTAATATTTGAGATATAGCATTGCAATTCCTTCTACAAACTTTTGTATATACATTTAACAAAAAATCAGAGAGGATTAGCAGAAAATAAATGTTGCCAATACTCATGTGATTGGGGTAGAAGATTTTGGTGAAAATAAAATCATAGGAAAAAAATCTGCTTTCATACATACAAACAAACAGCAAAAGCGTAGCCCTATGAATATATACACGTTTAAACAAATATGCATTTTCTGAATGGGTTATTTCACAGCATGAATACAGTATTGCTTGTTATAGGACTAGGCTTATAGGTATTTATACTTCCAATTCATTAATTGAAATTTGTTAATAACCTATCTAAACCCCATTCAAATTAGCCATCTCAGGCATTTTTTCCGTAAATACTTGTTTATAAGAGTATGTCTGGTTTGGTTTTTTTCTGTTTAAGCAACTTTGGGTTGTTTTGTGTGTGTGTTTATTTTGAGAGTTTAACTCCCAATCATGTTATCAATTTGAGCATAAAAAGATAGGTAAGGATAATGTAAGATTAAAAAAAAACCTGAGACAAGTATAGTTCTGTACAGGTTGATAGAAACCCAAGGGAAGCAATTTTTCCACTGAGGGGAAACTTGGAAAGATCATAAGCCCCAGTGGTTGAATAGAAGTTATTTTAGTAAAAACATTCCGAGAGGTCCATTTTTGCAGTGTCATAATTGCCAGGGAGAACTTTGACTTACTTTATTCAAGGGAATGGCATCCAAACGAAAATTTTCATCATATTTGCTGTATGGAGCCAAAGCCTAAATAAAAAGATACTGACAAAAAGAGGGGTATGCATTTTTGATTAAGGATTAGTCTCGTTTTAATCGAATATCCACAGATTCTTATGGAATAATACAAAGCAAAAATAATCATAATACATACTTAACAGCAATCTATGTCTTCTAGCATAAACCACCTAATTACAAACACTTTAGAAAAATGACAGTTCACACATTTTTACATGTAGGTTTGGGTTAAAAGGGCCCACTACAAAGGAAAGAAAAAAAACTGAGATAGATTCTGTGATATTGTCATGGTAACTTTTTAAAATTCACTTTACCAGTAGCATGCTGTATTTTTGACTGCCAGTAAATATGGAAATACAAAAGAGAAAACATGTGCTTTTGTATTTATAGCAATTTTGCCTGTACATTTCACCTGCTGTCAGGCCAATCTGAGCTTATTGCCACCAGCAGTTCATTAACTCTTTTGTTTTTTCATCCCTAAATATGTAAAATAGAAGATGTGTCGCTTTTTAAAACTTTTACCACTTTGTTTTTTCTCACACATGTGTATGCACATCTGTAAGCAAATAATCTTTGGAAAAATAGATGGAAAAATTGCAATGAGGTATGCTCTAAATATCTGCTCACATTTACATGGTACTGTACAGAAGAAATTGTATCAATTATCCAACTTGAATATACAGCAGTATCTCAGTTTTATTTCCTGTTTCTGTCTTGTGAATTAAAATTAAGATTGCTGGATGGTCCCAAATCTGGGTGACTCCTGTGTGTGCCAAAACAAGGTATAAATTTGTACTGTATAAATCTGGTGGTTGCTGCATAACGCAGGGACAAGCGCCTGCATTTCTGAAAGCTGGATCAGGTCCTGTGACTACCTTAAAGAAATGGGAAGGTATTTCCTAGTCTGTCATCAACCGTACAGGAAAGGATCTGATTTTTCCATTTGTAGGCTGATTCTGGGTGAATATTGAATTTCAGCCCTTAATTAGACTGTGGGTAAGAATACCACCTTTTTTTTTGTGATTACGCTATCATGGCTGTAAAATAAATTATTCTGCAGCTAAAATGTGGCCATCCAGAGATTCACCATTAGAAAATCTCGTGAAAGGTAAAATCCAAGACCAAAAATATGTTGTTGATAATACCTGCTGTTTGATAGAATACAGTGCATTCATAAGTCAAAATATTTATCCTTCAGAGATGTTTTTATGAGGCAGAAACAGAGCCTGGTGTACATTTGGAACAGTGACCAGTATAGCAGTATTGCTAAAAGGATGTAGTTTATTTCATTTTATTTTTTAAACACGTCTAGATATACTGGCAAAAGTTCTAATGTAAATGCACTTTTACTAGCAACATTTTTATTTATTTTTTTTTTGCTGGTATAGCATATTTCTCTCATAACCTTCATCTCCAGTGGAAATGTAGAGCTCGGCTGGTGAACCCTTTTGCAAACAGGCTTTGAGAGAAGCTCTCTTTAAGGAAATGGCAAAGAAATTTGTAAAAATGGCTTCAGCCACCTCAGATTTCTGTTTGGACTATTGTCACCGCTTGAATTTTGCGCAAGGTAAGTCCTGGGGGTTAAGCCACTGGTTGACAACTCCCCACCAACATCTGCCGCCTCCCAAACCTCCCTCGCGGTCTGTACGGTCGGTCTCTCACCACTGTGAGGTGGATCTCCATCTGTAATGATCTTCTGGAGATGAACCCAGCCTTTTGGTGGTGTGTTTGTTCCAACATGTAGTGATTGAAGCCTGTGTGGGTCCGTCGTCATCAAACCGAGACACGTTGCACCGTGTTTGGTCCAGGGACACTGCCAACTCGAGGGGTTCTGTGTTTCCATCAAAGAATTTGTAGCTACTTTGGTTTCAAGTAGCATCTAAAATCACTGTCTGAAAGAAGTTAATGATCCCCCCCTTTTTTTTTATTGTTGCTATAAAAATGCACTTTTTACATTTAGCTCTAGTTTATCCATTACGGGTTGCAGGTTCTTTTCTATGTTGAAAAGATACATAGACATCCATCCCTCCATCCAGAAACATAAAATTTATACACTCATAAAATTTTGTTAAAAATTAAAATATAGTGCATGTTACTTAGAGTGCTCTGTCAGAAAGTGCACTTTTTTTTTTGAAAAAAATGTTTCAAAGAAGTTACAAATTGACTTTTGTATTCAAACAAATGACTTCATATCTTGAAACGAAATTGGTTTTCTGTCCTTTTCACAGCTGAACTCTTAACCTTGCCCCGAAGGAATTACTTAGAAAAAAAATATGAAACTTCATGTTCGGGTCTGCTCATTCTGTAGTTTTTCTGAAAATGTAGACATGGTGTCTTTTCTTTGGAAAAAAAAAGCCTGACAAAGCAACCAAAACCCACATTCTTCTGGTCACTGCTGAGGATCAGTCTGTTTCTTCAGGTCCCGCGACTAAACGTAATTGGGGTTTCTTATTTTCCATGTGTCCCATAACAGCAGTATTTTCCATGACGTTGTGAATGTTTTTCACTGAAGTGTTTAGTAACTACAGATGCATAAAAGGTTTCTAGAGTTGTACTTTGAAAACATTATGAAATATTCTAACAATTTTGTTCATGATATACTTGTAAACTTCCCTTTCAGTGTCCAACTGCATGGCATTCTTGTGTGGAAAGCATAGCAGGGGATATTTTTTTTTTTATCTGAATGCATAAAAACTGTCTCAAAGGAAAAAAGGAAAATCTAGGTTTAAGCATTATCAGTGAGAGATACTCACATATACTACAAGGAGATTTGTGATTTTTATTTTTTTTTGTAGTCTGAGCTAAATTTAATTCCATCAAAAGAGTCCTTTCAAAATTTGTGGGCTCCTCTGGTCCATCTGACAGCCCATGTGTGAAAGAGGCTGCCCAGCTCTGCAGGGCGGGTTAACTCATCGATGTTTGAAAATCTCCGACTGCCGCTTCTGTCCCGAAGCGATGTCTCTGCCTGCTTGGGATGCCAGGGACAGTACACCTTCTCTGGGAGGTATTATTGGCATAAAAATTAAACACAAAAAAACCCCTGAAGTGCCATTTTAACTTGTAGCATAAAATTCACTCTTTGTCAATAACTGGCTTATAATGAAATTTCTAGAAAGCTGCGGAGGTCGATGCTTCCTTGGTGCTTATTATTAACATGCCGGTGAGAGAGAATATGGAGTTTTCACCATTTTCAGCTTGGAGGGTTAATGCCGTGGCTGCAGTGCTCTGCTTTTCATGCAAAGGTCTCTTCAGTAAATATATCCGTGATGGAAGTGCATGAGAAAAACTTATCTCAAACGAGGAGGAAAATTAGAAAGCATATTTGGTGCTCCTTTGTAGCATTCAGGGAAATAAAGATCTCATCTGTAGCAGTTTTATTCACTGAAAGTTAAAAAAAAAAAAAAAAAGGCTTTATCTATACAGAGGAGACATCTCTATCTTGAGGAAAATCTTGCTTTGCTGGAATTGTCCTCCAGGGGACTGCAGCCCCGAGAGAAGCAGCAGTGATTTCAGATAGCCACGGGCTAGGCTTGCCAGGTTTGAAATATTTCTCAAGTGGTGAAATAGGCAGGTAATTCTTCATCTGCAGTTGTCCGCAAGGGGTTTTACCTGGTGCATTTGAGACAGTTCATGTCAGGTGGCTCTGGTGAAATCAGGAGTTTGCAAATGATTTGGGGGCAGATAGTTGTTTCTTAAATTTTCTTCCCTCCTTTTCTCACAGAATCCCCGTGAGTCCAAAATACAGATTTCAGAGTCTCCGTATCACATCTGCGTCTCGTGGCTGACTGAGAAGCTAATCCCAGGTCCAGTCTCCTGCATCCGCTCTTCCGCATCCGCAGCCTTCTCCACAGGGGTTTTTCCCAGGCAGGTATGACTATAGACGAGGCCCTCGTTACCCAGGGACAGCAAGTAGGAAATTTCAAACATTTAGCAGCTTGTCTCCACAACAGGTGGTATTACTAGTGAGTGATTGTCCAGTGTCATGAAATCAATACAAAGACAAGGCGTGAAAAACTTTCCTGTCCGTAAGGCTCCTTCTTAAAACCAGACCTTTTTGATGTGTGTGCGTGTGTAGATATGAGAAGGTGCTCATAAGAAGGTTCTGTGGAGGCTGCCATGCCATAGGGGACACCCTCTTTCAAAGTTATCAGAGTGCCTTAAAACTGAGACACAACAAGTTGGGGCAAAAACAGGGCATTTAATCATAGGAATGGGTTGGTGTGAGTTAATAAAAGGAACAGGCAATGAATTAACTGAGGCGGTCAAGGCTGGAAGAGGTGCCTAGACCAGTGGGCACTTGGTATTTTCAGAAAGAAACAACTACTGGCTATAGAAAGGATGAAAATGCACTCTTTTCATCGCCTGTGTTAGTTACTCCCCAGGGCAGCAGCTGTTGTAATGTCTGTATGGAGGGAACCGGGTGTGCAATTTAAAGCAAAATGTCTCCATGCTGGCCAGCAGCAAGATAGGGGCAGGGTTTATAATTTAAACAAAAAATATATCTCTTTCTGGGCTGGTCACTAATGGACTACAGGATGCTCTTAACTTACTAAGAGGAAAAGTGGTATCTATCTGCACTACTTAATAGCTCTCCACAGACCATCATTGAAACACACTGGAACCTGTCCTGAAAAGTGCTATTCTTGGCTTGTTTTGTGGTTTTCTGTTGTTGTTTGATTATTTTTTTGGAAGTAAAATGTTTTCAAAAAGTTGAAAGGACTTTGCATCTTGGAGACGGGGGGGGCAGGCTCCGTGATCTTACAGAACTCGGAATAAGATGGCGACAAGGTCTTCTACCAAAAGGTCATTTACGTGGGTGACTGCCAGGCTGTGTCCTTCTTCTACTCCATTCATTCCACTACTTCGATTCATGACATACTGGGAAGGAACAGAAAGACAGAGTTATTTTTAGAAAGCAAATTGTAGTAAAATTTTTTTTTTATTCCCACTATGTCAAAAAATATAAGTATGTTTGGCTGTAATCCTCCCCAAAAGTGTATCAAGGCCAAAGATAATGTCATTCATAGCTTTAATGGGCTTTTTTTCTTCTCTTAAGGACTTTTCCCGAGTGTACAGGACCATGGAAAAGTAGGGTAAGGGCAGCTCTGCAGTGACAGCCCAAGTGCAGACCTTCACCATGTGGCAAATGCCAGGTCATTTATTGAGGGGTGGCTTTTCCCCAGTGTCCCCGTGGCAGCTGCAGTTGTGCCCGGTCTGTGCGTGGGGACAATCAACAGTGGTGGTGGTTGTGACTGCAGCCACATTGCGGTGGGGTGAAGGTTTGTCCCCTCCCTCTGCAAAGTGGCCGATGCCTCTTGTGCACTGGGCAAGTGTCACCTGACTAAAGAGTTCCTGGGTCTAAGATGACCTGGGTCCTGGTCATCTGGCCTTTCCTGTTAAAGGGTTATGAACACAATGGGATCTACCACATAGAGCCTGACAAAAGAGCGAGGTACCAAACAAACCTGGTTTCTTGATCCTCTGCTGGGGGGACAGGCCTGCTTGGAAGAGAACCAGCAAAACAATAAGTGAATCTCCACTGCAAACCAATCACCCTCGCTTCTGGCCCTGGGGTCCCATTTGTTTCTCGCAACAATTCAGACCCATCCTATGGACCTTGGCAATTTTGATCAAAGCTCCTTTTTCTCTGGGAAGAGAATAGCAGAAATACGCACTGTTCCCCCTCAGGAGCTAGTTAGAATAAGAAAAGAGAGGCTATATCAATCTGAAGCAGAGCCAAAACCAGGCCAAATTATCCTGGCATAGGATTTTGAGACTGTCTTCTAAACCTCCCTAGAATTTTCTTTCCCATCTAATGTTACAGCTTCAGATCTTGCCTTTCTGCACACCCGGGTTGTGCCTGACAGCAGTATTTGGCTCCCTGCATTGCGCCAGCGTGCAAATGCTACAACTGAATGTCAGGAGAACGTTCCCCGGTGCCTCTGGCTCCGGTCCATGACCAAACGGGTTCACTAGCTTTAGAGAGGTAAAAAGCAGCGTCAGGAATCCGTTCGCATAGGTGAAGGTCAATAACATCCCAAAAGTGATGGCACAGGGAGCTGTCAGGGAGACGAGAGGCTTTATCAGTTCCCAGCCACTTTAGAAATGTCCTGTTGGGTCCAAACATCTCCTGGGTGAGCAGAGCCTGGCTCCTGGGGGTGCTACCAAGCAATAGGGCTGCTCTCCTCACCAGAGACGGTTTAAGCTATTTTGTAAGTGAAGGATAAATAAAAAAGAGTAGTTACCTTTCCTTCTCAGCCATGTCTTGCTTCTCTTCTGCCCTGTAAACAGAAATGGCATTTGAAATCTACCATCTAGGGGCGAGCACTGTGAAAAAGTAGAGTATTAAGGCATTTCTGGGGTGATAGCTGGAGCTCAGAGAGAGGTTAGAGATCTGATCAGAAATGACTGTTGGTCCCTGTGATATGTGACCTTGATAATCCTCATCCTTTCAGGATGCTTCTGTTGGCCCTAGAGGGATGTAGCTGACTTATTTGGGCTGGACGACTTGCTTTTTAGCAACTAATGAACCGAATCATCCCAAACTGGCATTTCCTGCTCAGTTCCCCAGCAGGAGGAGGTGTTATTATAGCACATCGCTCTCCTGCTGACCTAGCGTCTCTCTCCTCTTTCCACAATTGCCTTTTGCTTTTAACGGAGCTGACATATCACTGTTTATGGCCAGCACTTCTAACCTAAATCACCAGTGATGGAACAGGTCTAGAAAATGAAACAAAATAAACTCTAAACTAATGGCCCTCTTTATGCCACTCTGGTAGAATGAAGTAGCTTTTAAAATAAGCTCTAGTTCTCACTTTAAGGTCAATTTGCATGGTCATATGGGCAAAATGTGCCATTTTTATACATAGAGGGATTTCTGATGACCTTTGCGGGCACATACAGTGCATGTTCAGGCTGTGTGCAGTGGTGGGGTTAAGAGGAGCAGTTCCATGGACAAATAACCTTTTAATCAAATTTCTCGTCCCTCCTGCAGCTTTTGCTTATTTTGAGAAAATCCGTAGACAATAAGTGTAGGCTGTGTGGGGTATCAGGGTAGGAGGAACACGGAATTTACTGGTTATAACATGAATAATGACAAGAGAAAGCAACATTATCCCAAGAAAACAAACCCACACTCCATCCCCACCCTCCCCCCCCAAATTAATTTTACCTTTCTTTTCTGGCCTTGATCCTCTCTTCTTCATATCTGCAACAAACAGGAAACATTCTGTAAATGTTACCCCATCAGGACTGTTCAGTTTTAAGCAAAAAGCAATGTTTGCTCTGAATGTGTCAGAAACAGCAAACCAGCAGTTTCTGTGTTCAGGCTCCTGCTTGGCACCAGTAAGATACAAGTTTGCCCCAGGCTCTGGGTTTCCAGTACATGGGTTTTGACTCAATACAATATCCTGCTACAGAGGATTTTTTGTCCTGTGCCTCCTCAGAGCTGCGTGTGCCCCGGGCTCCCTCTGATACTTACTGTAAGACACAGTCTGGAATCTGCACGTGCTCCATTGGGATAAGTTGCTCCAGTTCCTCCAGGCTGTGAACATACTGGATCTTATTGATAAACTTCACACTGGCAGAGAGAGAGAGAAAGAGCGTGTGCCTGAAGTCTTGTTTTGATGTTCTTTCCATAGGAAGTCAGAATTTTCCTGATAGAAATGGGGATTTCTGCATCTCTGGATCCTCTGTAGTCTGAGTGTACCCATCTCCTCCCAGTGCTAATATGCTGATGACTAAAAATTGTGGGAAGGTGCCACATCGCTTTACCTCACTTTGCTTTGACCCTCTCAGTATCTGTAGGAGGGAAAGAGGACCACCGTTCCTGCCCTTCCCAGTAAATCTTTAGGCACTACCCACTGGGACAAGCTTTGATCTGGATCCAGACCACCACAGTGTCTCCTAAAACCACCTCTAGAGTTGTCCTTGGGAAGATCAGAGAGATGTAGGACAAGTGATGAACAGTCTCACCTTGGTCACTACCAGTTAAAAGGTGAGGTTAAGATCTAATTAATGAGATTAAATTTCCACTCCAAAACAAGCCGAGTTTGGGAATGTGTTATATTTACCTGATGAAGGGACGGGATATAGCCAGCACTGTCCGGATGAACCATGAAGGATGCACGATTATCAATGCTTTGAGGTTTTTACGCAGCCTGTGGAAAAGCCATGGGACAGAAAGTCAGATTCAAAGCAGCTTTTCTGAGACTCACCTGTGACGGGTCAGGGCACTGATAAGCATCACTGGCCTCATCAGGGTGTCTCCACACAAAAGCCCTGCCCATGGCCTTGGGAGCCCTGTTTAAGCCCAGACCCCACAGGCTGCAGGAGCACTGTTTTGGGTGCTGTATGAGCCTGATCTCTGTGAAGGTGCTTGTGAGGGAAGGAGGGAGAAGAGGCAATGAAGTGTGGGAAACCTCGGCTGGTCCGAGGGATCAGAATGGGAGCTTAACATCGGCCTTGAGC
>JAOXJM010000014.1:2370707-2384187 GCA_026413425.1 Tringa solitaria | reverse complement strand
AGCAGAGGGGCAGAATCCCCCCCCTGGCCCTGCTGGCCACGCTGCTGGGGATGCATCTCAGGATGTGGGGGTGTTTCTGGGCTGCCAGCGAGCATTGTTGAGGTGTGTTGAGCTTCTCATCCACCAACACCCCCAAGTCCTTCTGCTCAGGGCTTTCTCAGGAGATGGCTTGCATGGCTAAACCAGGAAGGCAAGCACCCTGTGCTGGATTACTGGTCTGGTGGGCAGTTCTGGAGAGACCCGGGCTGGGAGGATGGTTCATGGCCCTTGCGCGGGAGCTGAGAGCCTCCCTGCTGGGACAGCCATCCCCTCCAGAGAGCTACCTGCGGTTCCTGCCCCATGCAGGTTCCCTGTGTGAAGAAGCAGAGCCCAAAGCACACTGAGCTGCTCCCTGCAGCGGACCAGAATTAGCGCTGTGGATCTTTGCAGACCTGCATTTGGCAAAGTAAACGGTGTGTGTGCCTGGACCTCGGTGTCTGAGCGATCCAAGACGTCCTTGGGGACAGAGACACTCATTAGTCCTGTATAAACACTTGTCATGTTGGACTGGGCTTTGTGAGACAAGTTCATTTGTGATGGGATGGAGCCTGGGAAATGGAGACCTTGACTGACAGGTCGGGTTAAACTCCCTGACAGGCTGAGGGCTTATGGCTACCTCCCAAAATGCTCATCAGGGCAGCAGCCCCTGGCCCAGCCTTCCCTTCCCAGGCTCTGTGTCAGGGTAAAGCTTCATTGCCTGCAGCACCATACGGCACTTGCTGCGATGGTGTGTGGAGGAGAGACATGGCCACCTCCTGTAGGAACATTCCCCAAACTATAGGAACCATTTCCATCAGCAAAATATGTTTTGGGGTAGAAAAGAGATGCTAGAGAAGGAAGGCAGTGGGTGGGGATTATTTTATCCCCCTACATTAGGTTTGATCTGGCCCATGGGCAAAAGCATCTGGGAGAGATTATAGCCCTGACCTGGGGGCTGGTGTTTATGCCAAGCGAAATGGCTCGTGATAAGAGGGCATTGCGTGGCCTGACCTGCTCCAAGGGCTTGTTTACATCTCATCAACAGGAAAATTTCACCCACACCCTCCTGCCTGGTGATCAGCAGCAAGTCCTCCCTGCCCTGATTGCCTGCTTCCCTTCCCTGGGTACAAAAATGCACAGAAAGGCGTAAACAATGCTGTCCAGTGACCTGCTTTTTATTATTTTTTTTGCAGAACTGGGGCTGGCTCTTTCACTCTTCTTGACGAGGTCATTTTCTGCTGCTTTGGCATCAGCTGCCTCTCCAGGGAGCTGATGTTGGACTCTGCTGCTGGCTGAGCTGTGAACCAGCGAGGCTGGTTTTTAGACCTGCTCTGTAGATGAACTGGAAGCCCAAGCAGTTTCCATCTCAACACCAAATGAAAAGAAAGGTCTGATCCTGCTCAGGTGGAGGGGGAAAAAAGGGAGATGGATGGCTGAGGCTGATCCTTTCTCCATCCCATCCACATCCTCTTCTCATCTCAGCTCCTTCTTCTCATTCTCTCCAAACCTTCCATTCCACTCAAGCTCCGACCTTCCTTTTCCCTACAGAGCCCTTGCTCTTCTGCATCCTTCTCCCAGCCCCATTCTGCCCCATTCTCATCCTCTGTATGAAACAGCTCCCAGTCTTCCAGCAAGACTAAAAAAAGCCAGCCTTTCAATTTTGCCAGTTCCTGGAGTTGTTGAGGAGGAGAAATTGGAGCAAACAAGCAAATAGGCCATGAAAACCAACATCAGTCAAGAATGCAGCTTTCTGTGGCTGGCGATGGGCTAATATCTACAGTGACATATCCAGGAAGGTTTTTCTCCTCTGCTTTAAAATATGGGGTTGTTTTTTTTTTTGTTCTGCATTAAGTCCCACGATCAGAATTGCTCAGTGGCAGAGGGATGTCACGGGTCAACGGCAGAGAAAACAGATCTTCCCTCTCATGCCTTTTGGGGAGGAAGATGATTCAAATGGATTGACTGGCGGAATTCATGCAGAGGTTTATAATCTGTTTAGAAATATCCCCCACCCCAAAGGAGCTGCAGATGATGGATTTGCAGGGTGAGCTCTGTGGCAGGTTGTCTGCCGAGGAAGGCTTTGCACCTGCCTGGCTCTTGGATCCGTCTCCACTTCAAAGCAGCCGAGCTCTCCATCACCAGACATCTCCCAATGAAAAGAGCCAGCAGAATGGGGCAGAGGTTGTCTTTCTTCTCATCTTGCTGTAGTTCATCAATGCCACCCATGTCCCCACCTGGGGTTTTTGTGGGTTAGTGTTAGGATAAACTCCACAGTGCTTCGTCTCAGGTGTCTCGCTGGGAGGATTAGCTGGACATAAAAGCACAGCCAGTTCCACCGGGAAGGAGGTGTCTTCTGTTCAGTCATGGTTTGTGGGTCCTACCTTGGGACCTCACATTGCTCTAGCTCTGTATTAAGCCAGGTTTAGCTGGGCTTGTCCTGGTACCTCATGCCACAGTCACTGAGGAGCCAGCTTCTAATTTCAGGGTTTATTTTATTGTGGGCCGATTCCTTCCCCCGTGTAGGGGAGAAGGAATGTTGTGCCAATGTTAGTCCTTATCTTTGTGGGCTTTTGTCCCTTCCTGGAAAGGAACTGATGAGAGTGAAGACATTTGGACAGAGGTTCCCAGGATGGGAGTCTTCAGGGCATGGACTTGTCCTGACCCTCCCAGGACAGTGGCTTTAGAGAAGTCATTGATGCTGTGTATTTTTTTGAGGCTTGAGCTTGGGACAATGTGGTTTGGTTGCCTGCTGAGGGAGAGGAATCAACCAGTGCACTGGAGAGGAGCTGGAATGAGAGAGGCTATGGATCTTTTCCAGGTCTGTGCTTGATCACTTCTGAAGGGCCTGGATTTCTGACCTTGATGAGGAGCTGTTGATGATGTGAACTCCCTGAAACTAGCTGGTGCAAAGTGAATGATCTCCTCTTAAAGAGATGCTTAAACTCCTGTTGACTTTAGGCAGAGCCCATCCAACAGGTGATTTGCTCTTGTGTTTTATTATCTAGTAATAAACATTTATTATTGCCGCTATTCACAAGCGAGCGCCTCAACGCAGCAAGTCTTCAAGTGGTGACAGGAGTGTGATAGATTTTGCTACCGGTTCATGCCCTGATCAGTGCAGGACATTTCTTGCTCTGGGATTCCCAAGCTGTTGACAGCTGACATCTAGGTACTGGCTGCCCCACCGAAACTCCCCGTGACCTTGACATTGATGTGTGAAGGGTTAATAAGGGCTTTTGCTCTGCCTCCCTGCTCACATCTGCTGATTAATTCCAGCCAGGTGTCTATGGTTCAGGTCTTAAAACAACAACTGCTGAAGTGTCTGGGAACACTTAGTGAGGCTTCACTCTGCAATTCCAAGTATGGATAAATATTTGCACCTCGGTGGCTGTAAGACACCTTTGAGATATGAAGGCAATTACTGTAGGAGTTCTTTACAAGACAAAAAGACTGATTTCCTGGGGAGCGGTAGTGGTTCAGAGGCGGGCAGGACTTGAGGGCTCTTTCTGCAGCTCTTTCTGGGTGGTCTTGGGGAAGGTCATTGGGGCAGCTGGTTTTTGGGTGCTGGAGGGGTTGCTGTCCTACAGCACTTCTTGAGGAATTCCAACATGCTCCCCCTGATTTTTGGCTTCACAGTCTCTGGGACGTGGTTGCCCCCAGTGATCTATTTTACATGGGAGAATGAGGAGGAGAAATGCAGAATCCGGAAGCACGTGCAAAGGCTCTTCCTTGAGATACCCTGAGGAAGGGCCCTGTATGGCTCAGTGACCCTGGAAAATATGTTTAAATTTGGTGAGTAGGTGTAGTCTAATAACTGTAGTGTTCTGCCTCTTTACATTAAAGAAACCAATGGTTTTCAGCTATGTCAAGGATACAGCCTTGCGACTCTTAATTTCTGCCTTTCAGCAACGTGCTGTCTGTGATGTGTGCAAGGATAACAGGAAAAATAATGTCTGCTTCCTGACGAGGGGAATTTGGCTTATGTGTGCTTCTCTGTGTCCCTGGGGACTTCAAGTAAGTTACCTGCTCTTCTAAATGTACTTATGATGGCTCTGATGATGTGCCTCTGAACTTTTTTTCTTTTTTCTTTTTTATTCTTCTTTTTTTCTGGGTTTGGGTCTGAAAATTGTATGGAGGCTTGTGGACCTAAGCCATGTCTCACTCTGGCCAGTGATGCACGTAACCCTCCTGAGCCGGAGTGTGGCAAACTAAAACGCCCCAGATATTGTCATTGACTCGCTTCAGAGACATATATGGGCTATAGAATCCTTATTATTTGGCCAAATAAATGGCCTCTCAAGAGAGCTCTTCCCTCTGATGTGTGATGAAATTGCTTTATACCTCGCTATCCGTACCGCTGGAGAGTCTGTGGTGTATTAAAACTATTGTAATAACTTCACAGGCATTTCCACATTCAAGTGATCATAATAATGCTCATAAAGTACACTCCAGCGTGAAGTATTTATGAATTATTTGAGTTAAGGTGGGAAAAAAAAAAAAGAAAAAAAAAAAGAAGAAACGACCTGGGTTGAATTAGTAGCTCTGGAAGAACCATAAATTTAGAGGAATCATATTGCAGAGGGTTATTTTGTGTGTACAATAAAAGGAACATTTATGGCTTTGGTGCGTAAATTTGGTTTGAATGTTTTTGAAGCAAAGACCTTTGAAAAAACTTATAACTTTTTCTCCTTTTGTTTCAATATTGCCTTAAAGAGAAACACCAGACACTTTGGTGCTATGCACGAAGGTGAGCGAGGAAGAGGTGAGAGCACAGTTAACTTGTCATCTTATCCTTGACCGTGGCCTGAAGCAGGTGAGGAAGGTGAGCAGGAGGATGTTCCTGGAGCCCTGAGGGAGATGCTCAGCCCTGGGCTGGCTTCCTCCGAGCTCACACTGCGGTTTGGTGGCCACATGTCACCCCATTCACTGCTGTGGCAGTAAATATACGTGATCCCAAATCCCTTGGTAGTAATCATCTTGTCTGGAGATGTTTCTGGACGCTGTTCACACACTGCAGTAAGGCAGACAGCTGCGAGATTTGTCTTCCCTCATTTCCCAACTTGAGGGTGATGCTTTTATAAGGAGAGGAAGCTGGGGTGGGGGGAGCCAAGGGATGCCCAAGGAGCAGGGTTTCCCCCCCTGACAGCAGGGTTAATGCCAGGCCTGTGTTCACCCTGGAGCGGAAAAAAGGCAGATTCTGCCCTTCAGCAAACTGGGGTGAAGCATTCACTGGGGTCCCTAGGAGGTGTTTGCAAGTGATGAGGAAGCATTTATACCCCCTGCCTGGGGGAGAGGGGAGGGAGAGCGGAGCTCTGGGATGTCATGGGCTGTCCTTTGTGCAGGATGGCAGAGACTAGCTCCAGAGGCTGGAGGCTGGAGCTGCAGGGCTCCTGCCCTCGGCTGTACCTTCCCTGGAGGCAGCGGGGACTGGGGCTGCCAGGAACGATATCTGATTCAAGCAGCAGGAATGCAGACACCATCGTTCCCTGGTTTTTTTCTTTTTTCCCCCTTCCTTTGCTACATATCATGATCAGGCAGAGTGACCTGAAGCAAAGCCTCAGCTCATAAATCCTCGCTGCTGCCAGGACCCGGAGGGTTTTCTTCCCTCTGTCAAACTGAATAATCAAATCCCCTCAAACAAGTTTTTAATTGGGTAACTGAAGGCTGTAATATTCCCTCTGGGACATCTGCGGTGTGCTTGCGCAGGCAGCAGGGAGACGCTGGCTCCCATTCCCCGGCGTGAGTGACGCCAAGCAGCAGCCGGGGCTTCTCCAGCCTGGAAGTACTTAGGGCTCCGGGTGGCTGCTGGAGCCGGGGCACCCACATGGGAGCAATTTGGGGGAGATGCCTGCTGAGCACTGCAGTTCCGGCTGCGCTCCCTCGGGGCCGGAGCCGGTGAGGTTGGTGACTGCGTGGCAGCTGTGGGGTGGTGGGGATGTAGCCCCCTTTCCCTGCTAAAGCGTCACAAGTGGGGAGCAAGTAATGATGGAATAGTTGTGAGGTTGTGCTAGAAATCATGGAATCTCCAACGAGGCCACTAGAATAAATGACATGGGCACGGAGGCACCTTTGCCTCTTTGCTTTGAAATTTTGAGTTGCCCAGGATACAAATCCAAAGGGAAAGGCACACACTGTGGGTATTCCCTTGTCCCATCCTGGCTCCCCCTGCCTGGCCAGCCCCTTTCCTTCTCTGCTCTCTGCAGCTTCTTGGCTGGGGCAGAGCCGGAGTCCCACCAGGACCTTCCCTGAAGGGACGGTGGAAGATACACGTCATGTGCAGAGACAGGGGAGATGCTCTTGTCTTAGTCTCCAGCAGATGGGTATTGCTGGGAGTCCTGCAGCACTCGGTTTCTATCTTGGCCAAGATGGTTATCGGTAATTGTACTAACTCTAGCCGTTCTTGACATCCACAGAAATGTCTAATCCTGTTTTGGAGCTGGCTACATTCTTGGCCTGTCTACATCCTCCTGTTCCTGGGAATTTTCCCCTCAGACAACTGGGCTGTGCTAGAAATGAATGTTACTGTCAGAAACCTGCGGAGAGGTTCTGCTGGGGAGAAGATGTTCAATGGGAGCCTGTGGTGGTGGTGTGAATTCAGGGCGAATGTTGGGGTGAATCTGCCTTCCCCAGGATGCCGCTGCTGTTCCTTAGCCCCTGACTGAGTGCAATGATGGTGTGTGTCTGCCTTTCTGCAGATACTGGCCCTCCAGGTAGGGGTAGAATACTGCTGGACTGGCAGGTAGAAGTTAATCTCTGATTTAGGTTGATTGGGGAAATTGGAAGCAATGGAGAAACTGGTTAAAGAGGTGGATGTGGTTGGGATGGAAAAGCTGTTCCCCCTTCATGGGTTGGTTTGCTATGATGGAAAAACGGCCTCAAGACCAGAAGATGTCCTTTCCCTGGGTCTCCCTGGCTTCCTGCTGAGAGCCAGAGGGTGCCAGGCCCATGGACACATTCTGCAAAGAGGTGCCACCAGCAGCTCTTCATCTCCAGCAGCCAGTGTCTGTAAGGGAAAAGGAAGCAACCCTAACCTTAACAAAATTAATAGACTGGGAGAAAAGATCCTTGTTCATTCCCATTTCACTAACAGAAAATATTGAAGTGCTGAAACCCCCCTGTACTATGGATGTTTCATGTATGGGACCCACAGATTCCCATGCAAACCTGTGAGGTTTTCTCACTGTAAGATGGACTCCTGATGGATTTCTCTGCTGGGAGGCAGAAAAATCTTAAATGAAACCCTGACAGGGCTAAATGCAAAGGGTTCTACCTCAATTCCCAGGGGCTGGTGCACGGATGTTGGTTTGGGATCATTTACCACAGCAAGGCATTTTTCCAAGGGCAATGTGCATTTCCAATGTGTTTCTGTGCATCCAGGATGCAAAGGAGAGTAAACTGAAGGGCAGTTGATAACTAGAGGGTCTTTTTTCTGATTGACGCTGGCTGGAATCAGATCTATAATGGGCCCTTGGCTGTTTTTGGAGGGGCATTGAACCCAGTGCTCTCTGCTCAGCCCCTCGTCTGGGTGAGCCCCTGCCTGGGTGGAAAGTTTGCTTCTCAGCTCCGTAAATTTAAACCGCTCAGGAGGCAGCTGGGGTCTAATCCAAAACAGTAGGATGGCGTGAAATCTCCCCCCGGAGGGCTTTCCTGCTGTGCTGGATGCAGATCTGAGGCATTTTGTGCAGGGCAGGCTGCCGGCAGCGGCTGGGGCTCCAGGACCCACATCTCGGGAGGCTTTCTGTAGGACCCGCCTTCAGACGGCGAGCAAGCGATTCCCTTCTGCCACTGCCACACAGGACACCAGGCACCAGAGGGGCTTATGGCTCCCCGTGACTCTGGGAGCCTCCTTTGCTGCTCATTGGAACCATGAGCCTGGAGAAGGATATGCTGTCTGGAGGGGATGACTGGGATAATGTTATTTGCTCCCCATGGTTGTCACCATGTCCCTTTGGGACACTTGCCGCTGGGTTCCTGGGAAAGTGGGGCACTGGGGTTGGCACTGACCCCACACTGTGCTGGGGTGTCTGAGAATGGGGGGACATTAATATAAAACCCATCAGCTGCCCCGACAGCACAGGAATACCCTTCTCTATCCCCTATGGGCTGCATTATTAGGTTTTTCCTCTTTATTCCAGTAAAAAAGAGTTATTCCCCCTGCATTTGTGTCAGAGCAGTATCCTGGTTCAGACCCTCTCCCTGCAACAGGCCTGCGTGGGAGCACTGGGCTTCCCTGGAGATACCATGATGGGAAGGAGCCATGATGGGCCAGACGTCACTGTGCATTGATGGCACACAAGGACATTGCTCCCTGGGGCTGCCAAGATCCACTTGAGCAGAGACGTGCAGATTAAACAAACCAGAAGTCAACATCAGCACCCAGAGTACTTGGTGTGTTCCAGCACGTGGGGCTGGTTCCTGCTTCTCTTTGGAGCCAGAGGGACTCAAGGGGCTCCTTGGGGGAGTCCCAGCCAAGATTTCCATCACTGACCATGGATTTTGAGTGCTTTGAGGGATGAAGCAGGTTCTGTGTTTCAGGGGAGCAGGAACTGCATGGGGATGGGGCTCCTGGGCACATCTCTAGGGTAGGTGGGTATCAACAGACACCGTCCTTCAGCCGCAAAGCTATGTATTCCCTTAAAGTATGTGTTTATTCACTGATCTGTGGATCATATCTCCTTGAGACCTTTTCACGTAAGGTTTTAAAGAACCTTGTGGTGATGCATGGCCAATGGTAAAGAAAGATTAACCTGTTGTCCAACCCTTGGCTGAGCCATGATCTTGAGAACATCCTGCAAGGGCCTCCTGGCAGGCAGGACTCAAGCCAGAGGGGCTCCATGAGGAAAGGGCAGATGAAGGCAATGGGAATCAAGTTAGGTCAATAACCAGATCGTTTTAAATCCTTGTTGGGATCTGGTGCCATGAAACCAATTAAACCCTGCTGTGAATAAGTGAAGTTGGGATAAAACAAAGCTGGACCCTCCCATGGCTTCATTAATGAGAGGAACCAAAATTAAGACCGGACAAGTTGATTTTTTCATCACTGCTGTTGGATAAAGTTTAGCTTGGAGGACTTTTTAACCTTAAAACAGACGTCTTCAGGTCTGGGCTAAATTATGCTTCCAAAGGCTGTCATTATATCATAAAAGGAGCAGGTAATTTTAACATTTTTGAACAATTGCCCAGATTAAGTTTGCTAAAGAAGAAACCTCTGTGAGTGTTCATGGACGCATAGAGGAAACCAGGACTGGAATGCTTTGATTTATGAGTGGGGTCGGGGATGCCCGGGAATGAGCAGGTCCTTGGACGGCCTACACACGAGAGCAGGAGGCTTAAAAGACCTGCTGAAATGCTTTGTGGTCTGAGGATTTCGCTGCTGCACCCATTCATCTCCCATTATCAAACGGAGCACAAATTCCTTCCCGATGACATGCAAGAGAGCATGTTACCGGAGAAGCCAGTTGATGAATTCAGGGCGAGGGGGATACGGTGGAGGGCTTTCTGGAGGGTCCTTCGGTTTCTGGGGGAGGACCCGAGTGCCTTTGGTTGCTGATGTGACTCAGGGAGGTGTCTGCAGCCTGCAGAGCTCACAATGCTGTTTTAAGCTCACTGGAGACGTGGCCATTGGACCAGAAGACATTTTTGAGAGGTAAAACAGCATCCTTGGCCACGGGCTGGTGACGCATTTTGCAAAATAGTTATATCCCCCAAACTGGAAGAGAAAAACCGCTGTGAGCAGCACGTTGTGAAGACAGAGCTGTGTGTAACTGTTTACTCTTCAACATTTTTCAAGGGGGTGAAAAAAAGTAGACGAGAAGAGACATCATGTGCTGTCTTCTGCTCCCAGTTACCCACATTTTTATCCCCCAGTAAAACTTGAGACTCCTCGAGGGCCTGAGCCGGCGCAGCCCACACCCAGCAGCGGTGGATTCCAGCAGGAGAAGCGTCTTGGCCCCGTTTTGGGAGCTTGAACGGCAGCAGAGGCTGTGCAGGACCGGGACGGGGAGTGTGTCCCTGACGTCAGGCGGCAGCACCCGGGGAGCAGCCTCAGAAACACCCTCCGCTGGTGTGAACTGGGTTCCAGCCCGGTCCCCAGGAAGAAGGGGGAATTCATTAAAACGCCACCACATGTGGAGGGAGGTTATATCTGATTTTGAGCGACTGCAGCTGACAATCTGAAGATATATTTTTCCTCTCCAAAGGGTTTTTATTCTTTCAGCTCTGCCTTCCGATACCACAGATGTACATACAGGCGATGGTCTGGCGTTGGCATGAGCTTTTCCCAGTAGCGATACAGAGCAGACCGAGGCACTAACAATTATAGCCAGATATTTAAAGAAAGATGCTGCTTTTCCATTGCTCAGATCTTTCATGCTCCACAGGAAGTGGCATTTTCCAGCTTTTGCAGTAACAGTTTCTCTTCTTCGTAGTTTCATGCTGCTCTGCTGTTCGTTTATTCAGGAATAGCCCAACCCAAAAGCACCCCATTTCTCAGCAGCAGCTGAGCCTGCTGGATTCAGCCCCTGGAGCTGCAGGAGCCCCCTTTGGAGATGCTCTTCCAACAAAGATGCTCAGGCAAATGCTCAAGGTGTAACATCACGTTACCAAATTTAACACCCTGTGTGTCCTTGGCCCCTTTGGGTGACGGGGTTTGGTGTAACCCCATTCCAAGCTCTGGAAAGCCACGGCCATTACCTTTGCTCAGCTGACACTGAGGAGCCCAACTTGCCTGGAGGATGTTTGTGGGTGCCCAGACACCCACCCAGCACCGAGTTTCTCTTTGCTTGCTTTAACCCCTGCAAAGCCAAATGCCACAACTGCATCAAAGCTGCTTTAAATCTGGGTGACAATGACATTCCCTCCTCACCCAGGGATTTCTTTGAGCTCGGGAACCACTGCAGAGTCCTCTCCGAAGGGAGAGCCCAGCTTGGTCCTTCCCATGGCATCCCAGAGAGCCGTGTCCTAAACCAGCCCCTCTCTCCCATCCCTTCTGCCCTCCCCGACAGGGAGAAGGGATCCTCCTTCCCAGGATGAAAAATGTGCTTTAGTGCTGGCTGTTGGCTTTTTTTTTTTTTTAAGGGTTGTAAAATACTTCCGCAAAAATCCACTTGGAGCGGGGGGGAACCGAAACAACCCAAACAAACCCATCGCAATGCCCCCCTGCCCAAATGGCTGCCTCAACCTCCCCGGTGCCGGGGAAGGATTTCCCAGTGGGATGGACTCCCCGGGCTGTGATTTAGGACCCGTCTCCCTGGGAAGCTCTCGTTGAGCCAAGAGAGAGTGCGGATCCTGCGCTCTCATTGTTATTCTGCAAAACAGCTGCTTATTTCTGCTTAATCCCATTCCAAACAGATAGGCTTAAATCAGAAACGTTTGGGTTGATGCCAGCCTGTGCAAGACGCTGTCCTGAATCATATCTCCGGGCAGACGGGCTCTTGTGAGGCTTGTAAAATACTGAGCACCTTCTTGGCAGAGTTGCAGTGAATAAGAGTGAGTAAAAAAATATTGGCCCAGCCTCCTGGAGAAAGGGGGGGGGGGGCTCCTGGCCCAGCTCATTCCCAGCAGTGCTGCGGCAGCATCGTGGAAAAGGGCTTGCAGCTGAATTGCGGGGGAAAAAGAGAAAAAAATCCTCAATATTTAGATTGATGAAGTAAGGGAAAAATGCCTCTGTAAAGAGGACAGCCCCAAAGGGTGTTTCTGTGCACTGGGAAATTACATGCATGTGTTTCTGCTGCCGGTCGAGGAGTCCAGTGCCTGGATCCAGCCTGGGCTCTCCTCTCCCAGGGCCAGTGTCCCCTGGCTGCCAGGAGAGCTTGTTTCTCCAGAAATTGCAGGGCAACTGGGAGGAATAAACATCCGAGTGGCCCATGCTGCCTGTGAAAGCAAGGACTGGTTGCACTGGGGCTGCTGGAGGCAGACCTGGGGTGAGTCCTCAGCTGCAGGGACGATGTCAGAGTATCACAGGAGACATCGGAGACCTCCCTGGCTCAGAGTTCAGCCTTTGCTGCCACCTTGGCTGTGTGAATGCAGGGGCAAACCTGGCCTCACCCAGCCTGTAGGTGGGTGATGGTTTGGAACAACCACCTGCCCTGGAGAGAGCACCCATGGGTGGCAGCTCAGACCCAGGTGTGCAGGTGCAGCTGAAACTCTAACTAAGGAGCTGGCAGCAAGGTGACAGTTTAATTTTCTGTCTTTCTTTCTTGCTTTTTTTTTTTTGTTTTTTTTTAACAGGTCAAGAACCTCAGGAGCTTCCCCCTGGAAAACAAAAGCACAGTAAAACCAAAGCTGTGGGTCACCCCATTGAAGCCAGGTCACCAGAAGCCAAACACAAGCTGTGGGAGAGCGGTTGAGATGAGACGGGGAGGCTTCTCTGCAGAAGATGTGAGAGCAGGAGCTGGGGACAAGTGCCAGGGTGTGCAGAGCCCTCTGCCCTGCCTGACAGCTCCGGCCATCTGTCCCCAATCCAGCTATGACTTTTTGTTATTATTATTCTGTACAAAACCAGCTTCCAAAGAGCCTGTAAAGCAGTGGCAGAAGCTTTGGAGAACACCAAACACATCTGAAACACCAGTAGGTGCGTGGAGCAAGAGGAATTCCTCCTGCAAACCTTTGGTAGCACAGGAAGGGAGGCACAGTGGGGGCTAGCATTCCCTGTGGGGCTCGTTGCCCCATGTCACCTTCCCTGGGGAGGGCGACAAGCGGTGATGCTGGCAAACAGCTCGGTGGTCCGGTGCAGGAACGTGGGAGGATGCTTGCCTCAGCGGCAGAGCTGGCTGCCAAAGCCTCCCTGGGGCTCGCACGGGGCTGCCTTTGCCTGGCAAACGTTTGACACCACGCAGAGGGGATGCTGGTGCATCCAGGACATTTCCATAACTCAGACCCAACGCAGGCACCAAAAATAAGATAAGACAAAAATAATTCCAAATAAAGCTCGCCTCTTAAAAGCAATAAATAACCTTGAGCAGATGCTGGCTCGCTCCTAATCCAATTATCTATCAGCAGGCCTACACAGTGCTGGGAGGGAAAAAACACCGACCCCATCTTGCTGGGAAATCGGGCTTCAGCTTCTTCCAGTTTTTGGACTCCCACCCTGCCCCAGATCCAGAAGAGCTCCAGAAACATGTCCGTCAGCGGCACAGCAGCACAGGTGAGCTCCTCACCCAAGGGCACCACTTGTATCGTTTGAAGCACTCAGAGGGTGAGGTTTTGCTCTAGATCTTGAATCCCTGTTCCCCATGACTGCTGCAGTGATGCCTTCTTGGGCTCTTGGTTCATGGAGAAAAGCCTCCTGCAGCCCAGCATGCTCATTTTCATCCACCTTCCCAGCCCAGATAATTTGCAGGGCTTTGCATCCCAGTTGGGATGTGAACCATAGAATGGCTCGGATCAGAATGGACATTAAAGCCCACGCAGTGCCACCCCCTGCCCTGGGCAGGGACACCTCCCACCACACCAGGTTGCTCCA
>JAOXJM010000014.1:2342934-2355642 GCA_026413425.1 Tringa solitaria | reverse complement strand
TTGGGTGGGGGGGGGGGGTGGAGGGGAAGGAGCTTCTCCAAATCCTTGACAAGGAGGGCATGAAGCATAGTGGAAACCTGCCCAACTGCCCCCGGCTGAGATGCCATGTCGTGCAGATGGACCCCCTCAGTCCTGCCACTGGTGGCATTTTCTGGGAATGCCACACTTTGGTGACGACACGCTCTGGGAACGAGGAGCCACCAGTGTTTTTTTGCTGGGAAGAGGCTCGATGGGGAAAGTCCCTCTGGTGCAGGGCTGGGAGGGGAGCCGGCCGTGGGGGAGAAGGGCCTGAAGGCAAAGCAAATGCTGGGGGTTTGTCAGGTGAGCACAAACCCCAAAAATTAAATTTGCAAATTTTCAATTGAGCTCACCCTGAAACACATAAATCACATGCTGAGGCGGGGGGAAGAGCCAGATTGAAACTCGGGGTAGTTTTTGAGTGGAAAGAAATGCCTTTCCAAACTGAAAAAATGAAGCCCCCGGCTGGGAGGGTTTTCTCTGAAGCAGAATGAGGGACGTTTCTGCAAAGCAGAACGATTTCCATGGCCTGTGGCAGGTGACACACACCTCAGAGTGTGGCCAGGCTGGAGGTAGCCCCATGTGCTGTGCTGCAGGGACAGAGATGGAGGGGGATGCTAAAGGGCAGGAGAGCACCCGAAAGAGGCTGGGGCTCCTGGGGGAGCACAGGGCTCGATGCATCCATTTAGTAGAGATCTTGCATGGAGAGAGGGCCAATTCTCCCAAATCAGCTATTTACCCTTGTGGAAAACCCCTTTTTCCAGTTACAGGGAAAGTCAAACACAATTTATCCATCCTGCTGACGCCTCCTGCTGCTGCAGCCTCTCCAGGAGCTTTTTGGGAGCCCCTGAGTGGCAAAACAGCTGCAAGAAATCCCCGGTTTTCTCTTGCCAACCTCCCAAATCCTTTGCTTCTGAGACCTGGAGTCATTTAATAGTGATTAAAGACTCAAGTCTGGTAAATTTTTGGACTCTTTTGCAGAACGGCAGCACCAGGGGTGTCGTCTCTCTCCGTTTGCACTTGAGCCTGGGGTTATTTTGGCAGGTCAAGGACAGCCAGGCTGGTCAGCCATAGCCCTCCTCCAGATCCAAGGGTTATTTGGGGACCTGGTTGAGCCTTGGGGGGAGTAGTAGGGTCTTGCTGACCCCAAGGGCATCAGCAAAGGCAAAATAAATATGCAGGGGATGGATTTATGAACATTGACCTCACCCTTACCCCCCAAATCGAGCTGCAGCCTTCCAGAGGGTGATCAAGTATGAATTTTAGTTCTTCTGAAGCCTTAGGGGGTGGGAAGACCATGGGGTGTTCAGAGCTTGCACCCAGGCTCAAGCCATAGTCCTTGAGGAGGGGACATGGGGTTGGGAGGATAAAAATGATGTATTAAAGCCTCCCCTCCTTTAAGCGGCAGCTCGGTGGTGCCATGGTCTGGAATAGAGATGCCCGTGGGCAACACAGGCTGGTTTGGTTAAAGTATGGGAAAGATGACACTGGGCTTGGGAAACTCTATGAGGGGGGACTTCATGGAAGGAAACGTGGATGCTGCTTGGGGAGGGCCAGGGCTGGGGGACTGCTCTGGGAATCACCATCCGGCTCTTCCTGGGGTTTGCAGCTTCCTCTCCAAAGTGAGTGTCCCCCCCTCCACAGCCAGAGATATCCCCCCAGAGAACATGTGAAAACACCCCACTTCCCCCCAAACCTCTCATCTTTTCACCCAAAGATGGTAGGAGGCTGAGGTGGTCCCAGCTGAGATGGTCCAAAAAGCAGAGAAGGGGGAGAGATTTACAGAAGTATTTCCCCAAGAGGTGAGAAAGAGGCTGTTCCTCGTGGGAAACCAGGAGATAATAATGTTGAAAATGGAGTTTTTGGAGCGGTGTCTGACTTCTGCTCTGCAGAGGCACTGGGGCCGGAGGGGAGCCAGGAGGAGAGGCAAGAAACACAAATCCCCAGCAAGCCCGGCTCAGCAGAGCTCTGCATTTGGGGAAGGGAAGAGAAAAGGCTCAGATACCCTAAAATCCTGAAAACAGCAGCTGGAGCTTACAATCTCCAGAGTTTTGTCCTTCTGGGTGTGTGAAGGTGCCTGAACCAACCCTGTAACTCAATTATTTCCATTTTCCTGAGCCGAGAGGCAGAGACCTCCCATGCTTTGGAAACCTGCTCCTTGTTTGGGGAAATACAAAATTACTGCGACTGTTTTCTCCAGGGCTGTCCAGCTCCACCGAGCTCCCTCCTTCCCTGGTGGCAAAACCCCAACAGCAGCTCAAGCAACGAATATTGTTGTTCCCAAACTTCATATTTCTGATAGAGCTGCCAGAGGTAGTGGGAGAGATATCACTCTTATATATGGGTTTTGGCGGGTTTTTTTGAAGAATTGCAAGCTCCATGCTCTTGTCTTCACTTTTATTGAGTGTCTTCCAGTTTGAAGTCAGGCTGGGTTTATTTTCCCATGGATTTTTTTTCCTGGGAGGTAATTTTGTGAAGCTCAAACGGAGCAGTGGGGCTGAGCACTCTCAGCAGCCCCTTTCCTGCCTGTTACTTTTCCCATTTAAAAATGAACAAATGAGCACAGGGCATCATTCCAGAGCTGGGTTTTTGAGCTGGGGCTTTAAAACAAGTGAAAATCACTCATTTACACTCTGTGAGTTGGCAACATGCACCTCATCTCCAAGAAATTGCACCCAAAATCACCCCGACCCCAGCCTGGCAACACATCCCGGCTTCACGCTGTGCCCATGACCATTGTTTTCGTTCTTTTTTTTTTTTTTTTTACGCTCTCAGAGGAGTCATATTTTCCAAGCAGCCCTCTCCAATTTGGTCATTAAGACTTCAGTTTGTCCTTTTTTTTTTTTTTCTTTTTTTTTTTTTGTTGTTGTTGTTTTGGGCAGGCTGGCAGCAGCGCTGCAGCTTTTCTTAGTTCCACGTCCGCGGGTGGGCGCATGCGTGAGCACACGCCGAGATTTATGAGTCTCAAAAGATGCTTCATAAAATATTTACAAAGTGGAGCTTCAAGCGTGAATGTTTGACTCGGCCACGAGCCGGCCACGGCTGTCAGGCCTCTGGGTGGCATGAGGGGGGAATATAAACAGACCTTTTTTTCCATTCCCAAAAAACCCGCTATAAACCTTTATGGTTCAAAAGCTTCTCTTCTTCTTTTTTTCCACCCCCCCAGACCCCGTTGTTCCCCCCCCGGCCGGTGCCAAGCCTGGCAGAGCAGCAGGCAACTCGCTGGCTTCGCAAACGACTGCAGGAACTTGTACCCACTCTCACCACGGGCACTAGATAATTTCAGCCTATTTTTCAGTGAAAAAAATAATAATGATATTTTTCAGACAGACTGGGGTGAGGGTAGTGTTTTTAAAGGGCATTTCCTTCCATCCAGGACACCGATGTCCTGCACATTAAATTCCTTAATGTGTCTTAAATGGGGGTAATGTGTCTTAAGACAGGGCAATATGTGTTAATTGGGGGTAGTGCGTGTTCAGTGGGGGTTCCTGTGTGTTAAATGGGGGATAAAGGTGTGTTAAGTGGAGATAACGTGTGTTAAGTGGGGGGAGCCCATGTTAAATGGGAGCAATGCACATCTAATGGGGTCAACATCTGTCAAATGGGGTTAATGTGGGCTAAAATGGGGCTTAAAGAGCAAGTCCCTGGACAACCAGACCAGACCAGGCGCAACCAGCTCTCCCTGGGCTCTGGCTTCTGTCCCCTGGCGAGCCACTGGAAACCAGTATCGGGGAGAAGGAGCTGGGGCGGGACTGGTGAGCGGCAGCTTTGGGGCCAACGCTTCCATTTTTCCAAGCTTTCAAACCTGTTTGCGCCCTGAACTTGGCCGAGCCTTCAAATTGCAACATTTCAGCCCAAAGAAAATATTACCCACTGTAATCATCCTAATAAGAAGAGCAACAAACCCCCTGCCAGTGCCTGCTGCTGCCTTTGAGATGTTTTCCCTATAAAATGAAATATGTTTCTAACCTCAGCACCGCTTCCAGATGAGCAACTGAAACTTTTTTTCTGGCTGACCTTATCAAAACCCCGCAATTTTTTTTTTTTAATGGGATTTTGCCAGAATTGGCACGTCTTTGAGCCAACCCAACTGGAAGCGCCTTTATAAGAAAGGGGCAAAGATGATTATTTCTGTGACTAAACCCACGCAGGCACCAACCCGGCCTTGGCCACGTCTCGAACGATCGGTTTGAATAAATACAGGTTTTGCAGCAGATGAAAATGAAAGAAATGGGGCTCTTTGTGCAGGAAACTGGGAAATAAAGTCAAGCTCCTGCCATCCTTCATCCCTCTCTACCAAAAAAAAAGCCAAATTTCCCATTTTCCTGGCCATCCCCATCCCCTGGGTGGGGACATGACACCCCTCTTACCCACAGGCAGTCGTGAAAGACGATAACCAGTGAGAAATCAATATAATCCTCCTTTTATTTTCACTTTGTCGTGAGTATGGAACAGCATCACACCCGAGTTTATGTTTGTTTAAAAAAAATAATATCATACTGCATTTTTTCCCCCCCAACGTTCAGAATAAATGGTAAAAATGTAATAAATGTAAACTGCACTTGGCACCATTTGGCTCAATAAATAAAATTTAAAAAAAAAGAAAAGAGAGAGAGAAAGAACGCGTTACGTAGATGGCACACTATGGTATCTAAATAAATAACATAAGTTAACTTTGAATAAATAGAGAGTATCTAAAATATAGATGCATTGCATCAACTTCTGCAGATGGTCGGTCAGAGCCGACAATCCCGGAATGAGTTTATCCGGATGGTGCTGAGCGGAGCTGTGGGGACCGTGCGCTCCCACCCCGCTCCCGCTGGAACAAATCTCCCTTTTTTTTGTATCCCTTTTTTTTTTTTTCTTCCCCCCCTTTTTTTTTCTTTTTTCCCCTCCTCTTGGGCCTCAAGTTTGAGACTACGCCTTGTTGAGCCCAGACCGAAAACATGTGGCACCCTATTCAGGGAGGGGGGAGGCTGAGGTTTTACATCCCGCCAAAGAAACAATTCGCCTTGATAAATCGGGAAAGTGATTTCTTCCCAGCAAGTTTCTGGACCTGTTTAAGTAAGGAACGCTCCCTTTGCCAGCGCTTTCATCGAGTGGAAACAATGATGTTAGACCCGTTTCCCCCCCGCGCAGACACCAAACGGGGAGGGAGAGACCGTGTCAGCAAAGGGGACCCCCGAACCCCTGGGGTGGATCCGAGCCAGCGCCGGAGCTTCGGCCGCCCCCCCCGGCACCCACCGGCCTCACGCAAACACGGCACACGTGTGTAGTGTGCGCAGCGAAACACAACGAACCCTCCCATAGCTCACCGCCAGAGAGACAGAATAGCAGAACACTCGTATTTTGTGCTGTCACAAGCACCGGGGTGGGTTTAAACGTCTCCTCGCCTTTCCAAGCCGCCTGAGTCTTTTCGAAGGCTGCGAAACACCCTCGTCTCCCGCGGAGCGACTGCCGCTGCGAAGAGCAAAAGCTGCTCAACAGACAGGCACGCTGCAAACCACCCGACCTCAGAACACCCCCCCCGACAGATGTTACACACTATTTATTATTATTAACAATAAATAACCCACGGGGGGATGAGGAAGGGGCCAGATGAGATTTCGCCCTAGCTTTGAGCGGGGAATTTTCCATCCTTTTTTGCCCTTTCTGCATTGTAGACATTCTTCCGGACAGCTCCGGCTCCGATTACAGCGGAGAGGGCTGTAGAAATGGAAAGCATCAGGGAAATATCAGCCTTTCTATTGGAACCACATTTCCCTGCCCGGCGCAGGACGGCGGGAGTGACGCTGCCGCAGCGGAGCCCGAGGAGCTCGAGACGACCCTGAGTGGGACGCGGGGAAGAAGACAACGCGAGGAAAAGCCCTGGCTGCGACGCACCTGGCAAAGCCCGACACTTTGGGGGAATTTTGCGGTTACAAATCCCATCTGTGACCCAGCTGGAACCCGAAATAAGGCGTCGCGGTGCGCTTGGCCGAGGCAGGCGCTTCCCCATCACCTCCGCACAGGCTGGGGCTCGGCTGCCAGCAGGGTGAAGGGAGGGAAAAAAAAAAAAGGAGAAAAAAGAGATTAATCGGAGCTATTGGTGTCGGTTTAACGTATGCATTGCAGTGGAGTTTTTTTCCCTATCTGCCTGGTTTTTGGGGGTTGTGAGCTGCCCGTGGGTGCACCAGAGGGTGTTTGGCAAGTGAAAAGTATGAGAGCGGGTCCTGGGGTGTCCGAGCATCCTCCGCTGAGCCCTGAGCCCCTTCCTGAGCCCCGAGCCCCCTCACCTCCCCCCAAGTCCCCTCTTGAGCCCTGTCACCTCCACACTGCTCCCAGAAAGCACCCAGTGAGAGGAGGGTCCTCCTGGCCTGGGAGAGCCCTCAGCCCGCTCACACACTCCGCTGCAAATCGCTGCACCCAAAATCCCCAGATATTGCCAAAAAATTTTCCCAAACCAGGGCGCAAACAGCTACATGGGGAAACGCCACCACCCCGACATCTCCCTCGGGCTCAGGGGGGACACAATGGGAGGCAGCTCCGGGAAACCCGGCTGCAAACCCTCCTCCTCTTCCCGCGGTGCCTCCTGCGCTGCTTCTGCAACACCTTCCCTCGCTTTATTGCTCCACTAACCTTTTTGTTGGTTTTTTTTTTGGTTTGTTTTTTTTTTTTTAATGGAGGCTTCTGCAACAAAACTAATTTTAGTTTTATAGTAGTGAGAACTGGAAAGCACCCAAGCCCTTGAGAGTGCAGTTATTATTATTAGATTTGGGTGCTTTTTTTTTTTTTTTTGAAGTGGAGAGTGAGCCGCTTATCTGCCCTGAGCGCGGCGCGGCTCACGCTGGGGCTGCCCATCTGCTGGCCCTGTCCTGCTCGCTCTGCGCAGCCCCGGCTGCTTATTTTGGGCCATCTTTTTAATTTCCATCCAAAGTCCAGTGGCACACGCTCCCCCTCCCGCTGCTGCAGCACCTCGCAAGGCTGTTTTGGGAGCTCCGTGCACCCGCAACGTGGCTCGAGTTTGTCTGGGCTCAGCAGCATTTGCATCCCTGGGGTGTGGGTTTGTCAACTCGTGCTGGTTCCCCAGTGTGTGTGATGCCCCACAGAGGGGTTTTGCGCCCCACAGAGGGGTTTCCTGCCCCACAGAGGAGTTTAATGCCCCATGCCCACGGCTGCCATCTCCCTTTCCCAAGAGCGAGGGGAAAACTCTGTGTTACAGAGTGCAGGCTGCTTTCCTGGGGACGCCGCAGGGTGGCCGGCCCCGCTGAGGGATGGTGTTTATGTTGCTTCACTACATCCTGGCTCTGCTCAGCCAAGAGCAGCGTTTGGATGAAAAGCAAGGAAAAAAAAAAAAACCACCAGCCTGGCCCTTTGTGGAGGTCAGGAGTGCTGCTGGTTGCCCACGGGAGATGCAAGGTGGGGAAGAGCTGTCTCCCATCCTAAACCGAGCCATGGGGGGATACCAACCTGCTCCCCTAAATCGTGCAGCAGCATCTCTCAGCTGCTGCCATCACTTCCTCCTCACTATCCTGCTGGGATGAAGGTGCACGGGATATTTTTCCCTCCTTTAGCTGGATCGAGGAGCTGGGACACCGCTGGGACCTGGGGGGGGATGGCAAGAAGAGCGTCTTCCCTCCCGTTGGTTAATGCCCAGGACATGACACCAATATTCGCCTTCTGTTTATGATTTGCTCTTTCTGGGAAGAGGGCCAAGGGGAGAAAACCCATCAATCCCAGGCAACAAATATAGCCTGCCCAGAGAATGCAAAAGTCTGCGGTCTCATTTATTTCTCCGCAGAGTAAACAGGAGTGACACTGCTGTAAATGCGAACCGGAGCCAAACCCCAGGCCTCAGCGTCCCCTCTCCCGCACGATTCCAGCCCCGTCGGGGTGATGGGCACCACTCGCATCCCGCGGCCGGGAGAGCGGGTCCAGCTTTCGGGAGATGCCGAACCACGGATGCTCCCGCCTGGGTCTGCAAACCCGGCCACGCTGGTGGCCTCGCGAGGGTCTGTCACCTCCCTGGTGGTGGCGGGTCTCCAGCCCAGCTGCCCAAGGAGGGGACGGGAGGTTAATCCAGTTACTTCAGATTATGGCGAGTTTTAAGAAGCAAAGCCAGGGGCTGTGGGGAGCGAGGCGACGGCAAAGGGGGCACAAGAGGACACGGGGAGCGGAGCCAGAGCCCTTTCCCCCGGGACCAAACCACTGTGGGTGCAACTCTGCTGCCAGACATGGGGACTGGGGGGCACCGAATTGCCCCCAGCAGCGCAAGGACCCCAGGACAGTGGTCACGAAACCCTGGGGAGCCCCTGCACACAGCAGCTACAGCCCACGGGGCTCAGCCCTCCCCGTCCTGGGGTGGCACAGGGCACCCACAGTCAAATAACACACCCCATAACACACACACCCCGTGACCGCAGCAACACCCATGCAACACCCCCCGTGCACCAACACTCCTGTGCGACTCCTGATGCGGGGCAAGGCACCCGTCACCTCTGCGGTGTGCGCAGGGGAACACCCCGAGCAGGGTACACCCGCTTTGCAACACCCCCTCTGCCGGTAACGTGACTGTTACATGTCACACGTAATGCACCCCGCGTGTGCCACATGCTCCATGCATGTCGCACACCCACTGTCACCCTCCCGGAGGGGTGACAGGGACCTCTCCGGGCCGCCCCCCAGGGGGACAACAGCCGCAAGCAGCCACCACCGCTCCAGTGACCGCAGCCTTCACCGACAGCCACGTCTCTAGTCCTGTGCAGCCAGAGGGACGGTGACGCCGAGGGTTGTGCGAGCAGCTCAGTCTCTCCTCCTCCAGCCAGAGGTCTGGGGCTCGTCCCTCGCCCCCCGCCGCAGCCCCCCGTCCCTCTGCCCCGCGGCCAGCGGGGTTTCGGGGCCGGGCCGTCACCTCTTCTGCCGGCTCCTCCCGGGGACGCCCCTGCCCTTCACACGCAGCCGCACTCCTTGGCCGAGAGCTCGTTGACGGTGTAGTAGCGGTTGTAGGCGTCCAGGAAGGAGACGTCATCGTCGTAGGCCAGCGGCCGGCAGCAGGGCCGAGCTCGGATCTTCTCCTTCTTGATCCTCCTCCTGCTCCTCATGCTCTTCAGCGAGAGGTCGTAGCTGCGGACGGCGGCCTCGCAGGTGCCACTGCAGTAGCGGAAAAGCACCGTCTCGTCCGACTCGTAGCCCAGGCCCAGCTCGCTGACGCTCACCTCCAGCTCCTTCAGGGCGCAGGGTTTGTGGCGAGCGCGGGCGCGCTTCCTGCGGCTGCCCGACCGGGCGAAGAGCGGCAGCTCATGGCCGCCCGAGTTCATGGCCTGGCTGTAGCGCTCCACCAGCGCCGAGATCAGCTGCCGGATCTCCCCCTCCGTGTAGCTCTCCAACAAGCTGCTGTCTGCAAGAGAAGGGGCGGACATTAGTGGGTGTCCCCTGGGGTGGTGGGTGTTACGTGGAGTGGGTGGATATGCCCCGTGATGGAGGCCCCCCTGGCCAGGTGGATGCTCCCCAGGATGGAAGTCCCTTGGGCAGGTTGATGTCCCCCAGGATGGAGGTCCCCCTGGCCAGGTGGATGTCCCCCAGGATGGAGGTCCCTTGGAACTGGTGGATGTCCCCCATGATGGAGGTCCCCCTGGCCAGGTGGATGTCCCCCAGGATGGAGGTCCCTTGGGGCTGGTGGATGTTTGCCAGGATGGAGGTGCCCTAGGGCAGGTATGTTTGCCCCTGGGCAGGTTGATGTCCCCCAGGATGGAGGTCCCCCTGGCCAGGTGGATGTCCTCAAGGATGGAGATTGCCTGAGGCTGGTGGATATCCCCCAGGATAGAGGTCCCCTGGGGTGGATGGACATCCCCCAGGATGGGGTTCCCCAGGCAGGAGGATGTCCCCCATGATGAAGGTCTCTTGGGGCTGGTGGATGTCCCTCAGGATAGAGGTCCACTGGGGCAGGAGGGTGTCCTCCTGGGTAGGTCAATGTCCCCCATGATGGAGGTCCTCCTGGCCAGGTGGATGTCCCCGAGGATGGAGGTCCCTTGGGGCTGGTGGACGTCCCCCAGGATGGAGGTCCCCCTGGCCAGGTGGATATCCCCAAGGATGGAGGTCCCCTGGGGTGGTGGCCATCCCCCAGTACTGGCTCCTGGCTCCCTCTGTGCCCGACAGCAATTGCAAAATTGCAAAATTCAGCCCCGCAGCCTGACAACATGTGGCCGAACCACAGCGTCTCCCAGAAGCCACCTTTTGAGATGTGCCTCAAACCCCATGGCCAGAGACCTGCATGGCCTCAGGAGGTCCAGGGAGGGCACAGGGGGTGCTGCAGCCAAGCCACCCCCATCCTGCGAGGGCAGGAAGGCAGCAGGGTGGGAAAAAAAACCTCAAACCCCCTTCATCCCCTTTGCTTCTTCCTTATTTTCTCTTTTTCTCCCTACCAGCTCCCCCCTGCCTGGAGCTGTCCCAGGCAGCCCCTTTCACTGCACAACACGCTTAAAAGTCAGCTATTTAGGGGGGAAAAAAGTCCTCCTACAACCAGCTCCTGCCTCTCTCATGGTTTCCAGGCGGCTGTGGCCGGGGAACGGGGCAGCCGTGCTTCTCCGGTGTGGCCGGACGCTGGCACCGCGGTTGGGACATTGAAAGGACAAAGCACCTGCAAAGAGCATCCCGGTGGGGATTAGAGACACCAGTGGTGCTCCTTGGTGGCACAAAAAAAGTGGAAAACCCACCTGATCCAGACCAGGATGCTGCAGTAAAACTGCGATGGGATTGGGTGGAAACACCAAAAAATTTAATATTTGCACTGTTTTCTTATGGGCTGGGTGGAAGAGCTGCCCCACAAGACCCCCAGGCCATTGGCCAACAGGCAACCTGTCCCCAGTGCTGCTGGACATGACCAAATCCCATTATCCTAACCCTAAAGCCGGGGTTAGTCCAGCTCAGCACCAGCAGAGGCACCGGAAAGATGGAGGAAAGCCTAATTTGACAGCTTGTCATCGATTTCCCAATTTCAACCCCAAAAGAAGCTGTTCTGGTTTGGACTGGGAACAAACACGCGGGCGACGCTCAGCGCCAAGGGGCGAGCGGTGCCGAGGGGAAGCCACTGCCTCCCCGCAGAGCGGAGCCGTCCCCCTCTGCCTTCCAGCTCCTGTTTGACATTTTACATTTGTAAAAATAGTGCAGAAATAATAATAAAAAAAGAAATACATTTACAAAAAAAAAAATCAAAAAAGCGCATTTGGAGCTAAAAAAGCAGCTTCTTTGCGTTAAGAAGAGACGTTTGCATCTGGTTGCCCCACGTGGAGAGCTGACGTGCTCGCAACACAGTTCAGTGCCTATTTTTGCAGGGGGGGGGTTGGAACTGGATGATCTTTAAGGTCCCTCCCAACTCCAACCACTCTAGGACTCTATGATTTTCGCAGGACCCCCCCTCGCCGCCCCGAGCCCTCCCCGCTGCACCCCAAACTCCTCTTTAAACGCTTGTAAAGGGGATGCACAGAAGCAGGAAGGGGAAAGAAAACGGGGAATAAACCCTTCGGGCTGTGTTGGGCTTTGCTCGTGACCCCAAACCATGTCCCACCGGGGACTTGGGGATGGATCCTGTGGGTACGGGGGGGATGGTGGCTCCAGGGCAGCGGCGCGGTGGCTTACACTGGGAGAGCAGGGAGCTGTGGCGTTGCAGGGCCCGTGGGGATCTCCGCGGAGCCGCCGGCAGCGAGGAGGAGGAGGATGAGAAGGAGGATGCCCGTGAGGAAGACGGCGAGGAAGGCAAGGGGCTGTATTTCCGGCTTCCGTTGAACATGTCTCTACAAACTAAAATGGATAACATGGAACTGAGGAGCATCGATGCAATGGCTGCAAACTTCCATACCTTCATCTTAGAGCAAGTCAGAACATTGAAACTCTGCAAAACAGGCAAAACAAATATCCTTATTACGCGGCTTTCGCCTGTGGCCCCTTCTTCCCTCCCTCCATCCCCCCGGCTCGGGCTGGCTGACCGTCCCCCATGGGACCACCAGCATCCCCTTGGCTCCAGCTCAATCCCTCTGCTCCCCCAAGACTGGTCTGGAGTTTCAGTAGGGAAACTGAGGCAAGGAGAGATGGTGCAAAGGGGAAAGGCCATGGTGGATGAGGGCTTGGGGTTGTTGGTGGTGATGGGGATAAGGGGTGTCCTCAGCCCATCCAGCCCCCACAGCACACAGCCTGGACAGGCCTCCAGATGGGTTTCCTCGCACTGTGGGTGGCTGCGAGTAAAGGACAGGCAAACTCGTGCCACACCAGCTTGTGACACCTCTTTGCCCGGCACATCCCTGCCTCAGGACAGGGTGAGCAGCGGAGGGAGCCCCCGGCTCCACCATCCTCCCCACTCCCTGTTGATGAGCCAGGGTTTGATGTCCCCATCCTTTGGCGAGGTGCACGGAGCCACTCCTGCCATCAGCCCACTCAGATGCTCAATGAGAGCCCAAATCCCTCCATGTGCACCAACGTGGCAGTTCCATCAAAACCAGCAAAAACCATTAAAACCCCAGGAAAAACAAATGAACAGAAAGGCTCGAACACTCTGGTGTGGCTGCAAGGCTTGTGGTGGGACTGGGGGCCTCAGCCATGCAGATCATAGAATTATAGACTGGTTTGGGTTGGAAGGGACCTTAAAGATCATCCAGTCCCATCCCCAGCCCTGGGCAGGGACACCTCCCACCACACCAGGTTGCTCCAAGCCCCCTCCAA
>JAOXJM010000014.1:2304565-2318158 GCA_026413425.1 Tringa solitaria | reverse complement strand
CAACCTGGTGTGGTGGGAGGTGTCCCTGCCCAGGGCAGGGGGTGGCACTGGATGAACTTTAACATCCCTTCCAACCCAAACCATTCCCTGAGTCTATGAGTAGGAAGGATACCTAATCAAACTGTTGCCTTTGAGCTGTGTGAGCAGGGGGCAGATGATGGGCACAGTGCAACCACCCAGCTTGGGCCTCACAGCAGCAGGGTGTCCTAACATGCCCGAAAGATATTTTATTGAAACATTGAAAGATGTTTTCCAAGAGCCTTTCGGCTGCAAGGTGGGAGGGTGCACGGAGCAGCTGGGGAGGGAGCCGGTGAGGCCGAGCTCTGCCTTGTCTCCATGGGGAGATGAAGCCAGATTTCATTTCCAACATGCACTTGGCCTCCTGAGTCCATCCTCTGGAAAGTGAGGAAGGATCCCCTCTGACCTCAAGTCTCTCCTGATCAAAGCCAACCCTGGCGTGGTGGCCCCGTGGAGATGAAGGGTGCTGTGGTGAAGCGACCTGCCCGCAGTGACCCAGGTAAACCAGGGGCCTGTCAGAGTCCTGATGGGCAATGCCTGTCCCCACACCACCCACCCTTCCAGAGCAGGTTACCCTGGAAGGTAGGGTTACCCAGAGCGGTCCTTCATGCAAGAGGTGGGGAGGCACAGCGAGGAGCAGCACCCAGCCCCTCTGCCCACCGCAAAGACTTGTGAAAGAGGCAGGAATCCCCAAAAATGAGATATTTGGCAGAGAAGAGCTGGTGAGCGAGCCTGCTCCCAGGCTTGGGGCCAAAACCAGATACCATGGGCACCTCACCCTGATCCTGTGTGACATCTACAGCCCGGATGGAGAGTGGGTACAGGACGATGAGCAGTGACACCTCAGATACCTTCCTTACACAGATTCTTCAAAGAGCCACGAAAAGCCCTGGATTCCCACATCATTCGAAGCAGGGAGGGATGTGCTGAGGGTTGATGTTCCTCTAGGCTACCTCTCGCAGCCTCGCTCACCTCATTGACCCCTTGGGAGATGACAGAGTACAGAGACATGACCTATAGCAAGAGGAGATGTTGTGAACCACTGGGATGGAGTGAAAAATTGGAACCAGCCAGAAAATACGTGGTACATAATGTCACACAAAATCTACTACGAACAAGTGTCCATAAACACCAAGGGGGAAAATCTAAGCAATTAAGTCATTTTAAATGTCAAATAGCCCATGGACCCCACATTTGGACATGACAGATGAACAAAAACATAGACATTAAAAATTCCTGAAAACTAACAAAGGAACAATGATTAATTTCTCTCTGTTCCAGGGCAATCACATTATATACACACAAAGGAGTCATAAAAATTCCAGGATGACGGAACAAAATCCTTACAGAGCTCCACAGATAAAATACAACCATACTGGAAGGAGCTGGAAGCATCCAGGGAAGGAGCGTGCCTGGGGCTGGCTCCTATATATCGTGCTGGATGAAACACCTTTCCCAGAGGAATCGACTGCAAGATTAGACCTGGTGAAAGCGCTGGAGAATGTGAATTTGTCCCAGCTCGAGATGGGACAAATCCTTCATGCTTAGAGCAGTGGTTGCCCCATCCTTGCTGCAAACAGCCGCGAGATGAGCCGGGCATTGCCCCCTCGTAAAACCTGAGCATCATGTGCCAAAGGAATTCAAGATGTGGATGCATCAGTACAAGGATGGGGGAGAAGATGGCAGGAGGGAAACAGATAAAGGTCAGCAGCCCAGCCCTGCTACGGCCAATTTAAAACTCCTATTGAGCCCCAGGTGCCCGAGCTGAGCATTTAGGAACGCAAGAAAATGAAGGGATAGAGGCAAAGCATTTCAGTCCAAGAGGAGGTTTCATTCTTCATTTAGGAGAAAGATATTCCAAACCAAGACCACAAAGAAAATATCATTAAAAGAGGCCGCAGTGTTGCTTGGTGACTGTTCATTTGCTTTTTGTGGGATGTTTTTCATCAAAACCGGCTGTGGAGTCTGCAAAATTAATTAAGGAGAGAGCTGAGCAGTGCCAGGGGCAGAGGGAGGTTTTGGGGGCTGAACCCGTGGGCACCAAACCCCGGAGGAGGAGAACAGTCCCTCTGGGTGCAGCAAACAGCCACCTCGGCTCGGCAGCGACGGTCCCCTGGGACAGGCACCAACCAGAGATGGGGGTCCCAGCATCTCCAGGAGAGCTGCACCCCCTGCTCTTCCTCACCGGCTGCATCCCGAGCAATCCCGTCCTCGCTGGGGGCTGCAGCCCGGCTCCGAGCCGGCTCGTAACTCACTCTGCGCTGCTCGGCAGCCCGGAGCGGTGAAACCAGCCCATGGGGAAGTCTTTCCAGTATCCTAATGGTCCGTGACACTTCAGCCTGCTCAGGATACCCCGAGCCCTGCCTGAGAAAAGATATGGGGAAAAAAAAAAAAAAAGTGGGGCTTGTGGCAAAACTTTGTGAAACAGCTCGGGAAATGGCAAAACGCATCGCAGCATGAGAGGGGTGAAACAGGAACGTGGGGGCACCGCTCTCGCCCACGGTGCAGGGGACCGGCCACGGAGGTGCCAGCACCCTGGTAGGTCCCTGGGGTGCAGCGGTGTCCCCACGTCCCTGCCTGGCCCTGGCTGGCGATGGCAGCAGCCGTGCCTTGCGCCTTCCCCGTCCCAGTCCCCGACTTTCCGGCCAGCAGAGGTGTGCCGGGTGAGAGCCATGGCAACTCTTACACAGAGCGTCAACAAAAATCAGCAAAATAATGGCTTTCTCATTGAAATCTCCGGGGAGGGAGAAAGGTTTTCAGGCCAGAGCTGCCTGCCATAAAACAGGCTTTAAAATTTTTCAGTGGATGGTGAGCGAGAGCCTGCTCCAGCTCAGCCACATCCCAGCCTGTGGGGAGCGAGAGCTGGGGGTCTCTCTCCAGATGCACCAGCCTAAGGATGGATGGATCCTGGATACTGGTCTGGAGAGGTGAGGGAGGGACACCTTGGATTCATCCTATTTTTTTTCTTTGGCATACATCTCAAAAAGCTATTTTCTTTTAAACCCAAATCCAGCGGTTTCCAAAAAACCTGCTTTTCTTTTCTTTTCTTTTTTCTCTTACATGGAAAAATTCAGCTAGAAGGCAGTTTTCTACGCTGGGTGTGAAACACTCCTCCTTTGCAGGCTGTTGGGGACGGTCCTCCACCTTCCCTGTGAGCAAAGGCAACCCTCCCGCCTCGCTGCTCAGCGGGGACTCAATTACACAGATGAAGCTGACCCGGCCAAAAGGCAGCCCAGAAGAGTTTGACACAAAGTTGGGAACCCGCCAAGAAATTCCTAATTGAAAGTGGTTACTGAAATGTCTATCAGTGGGGTCTCCGCCTGGTGAACCCTCCTCTGTCACCGTGAATTACGAGCGCGCTCTGGTTTGAAATGAGGCAGAGTAAATCTAATCATATTTTTATGAGCCCCTCTTCCTCTCGCGCGGGCTGAGCCTCGGGCACATGCTGTGCAGGAGAAGAGCGGTTGCTTTGCCTCTTTCCATATCCATCTCCTCCTCTGAGCGACAGGTTAGATTATTAACAGATTAAAAATTCAAGCCATAATAAACCCAGTCCCCAAAAGCAAGTCGCAGCCACGGGCTGGGCAGCGATGAGAAATTCCAGGCAGAAGAAGGGATAGGATTTCCACACTCTGCCACGTGTCCCTCCCACCTTCTCCCCGTAACGTGGCCCAGGTGGGATGCTTGGAAGGGACTGGGATACAGAGCTACTGGGGGACACAGGCCATGAGGGTCACTCCTTGGGGGCTGAGAAGTATTGTTGAGATGAGAAGCAAGAAGTGCCATTACGTCGCTGGTGCTCCCATGGGGTCTATCTCAGCCCCTGGCACCAAGACTGTCCCAGACACCTGCATTTCTCCCACCTCCACCTGAACTTGGACCCCCTTGGCCACCGCTGAGCCACAGCGAGCAGCCCCCGGAGATCCCCAAAGCTCTCCAGGACCTTGCCTAGGGCTCCGCTCCGGAGCAATAACGAGCCACTGTAAAGCATCCTGCCGGCCGCAGAGTTATCTCCAAAGAGCTGTTTCACACCTCCTCGGGCGTGAAGGTCACAGACCAGATGTTCCCCATCAGCAGTCAGATCCTAGTACATTTTAGACCGGATTTAAGCCCTGCAGTCGAATTGCCTTCGTTTTCTCAGAGGGAAGCAATATTCGTTCTTCGAGCGGTATTTGGCTGGGAAGGGAACGCTGATGCAGAAGGAGCGTGATCCTTGGGATACAGAGCAGAGCCTGCCTTCCCGAGATCTCTTCCAAAATAACTGCTGGTAGCCAAGACACTCCTCTGCCCAGCCGGCACACCTCAGGGTACTGGGTACCACAAACAAACTCCTACCATCGCCCGCCTTGGCGGAGCAGGGGTGCTCAGAGGTTCAGCTGCTGACACACTGACAGGGAGCTGAGCTCTCCATCCCAGCTGGAGGACCCCCATCAGGAACGGTCCTTGTTCTGCCCCCAGCCACCCACAGGGACCCTAGGGATCTCATCTTCCAGCTTCATCCCTGGTGCTGGAACTGCAGCAAACCAGAGGGAGAGAGGACAGGTCTGTGACCCACAGGCACATCCAGGGGAGAAGAACAGCTTTGGATAACACCCCTTCAGGCACCAGCAGCCTCTGCTCCCAGCAGGACAGCCCTTTGGGAGCTTTGAGCAGCAGACATCAGCCTCGTAGACCCTTTTGCAGCCATGGGCTTGGGGGCTGCCAGTCAATGACCATGAAACAGAATGTGAGCTGCAGCAGGATCAGCGCTGGTGGCACAGGGAGCAGCGTAGGACATTGTCCTGGCACTGCCCAGGGAAAGCCGAGGAGGGGCCGCTCTCACAGGAGGATTTATCTAATGCCCTCAACGCTGTCGAACACAATAGCCTAATCTCCACGACATGTGTCCTCCAAGGAGGACTTGCAGGAGCATCATGCTCCCCAGTCTAACGGGAAACACCCCAAAGAGCAGCCTCGAGCCTGAGCCTCACCCGAGGCAGCAGAACCAGCCCAGGATGGGGTTTGGGTTCTGCTTCCTCCAGCCTGCCCAGAAATAACCCGGGTCCTGACCAGACAGCCCAGTCACCGGCTGCGAGACAAACTCTGGAGAGGAGGGATCTGTTGTGGAAAGTGCGAGGAGCTGCTCCAGGACCGTTATCTCCTTGTAAAGAAATCTCATACCAAAGCTGTGGCTTCGTGCTGCTTGTAAAGCAACTTTGTGCTGAAGGTCCAAGCAGGGAGCTGCTCGAGTGACCATTTAGACAGACATGGAAAGAGATGGGGCAGGTTCTTTCAGGGAAAATCATGGGGTTTTTTTGAGAATCAAAGGCAGAGGAGGAGGGGTCCCATTCACTGGGGACAGTCACCAGGGGCTCTGGAGCAGGTGCTGTGCAGGGCTATTTCATGCAGGTCAGAGCAGCACAGAGACACGCTCCAACCTTCAGGTCCTGCCAAGAGGCTTGCCTCCCTCCACCCAATGCTTCTGCTGCTGAATTGCCCTCGCCAAGCAACCTGGGCAACATCCCTTGTGCAGGCAGTCACCTCCGTACCACCCTCAGCCTGGCAGCAAAGTGACAACGGTGAGTTTGGGGAGCTCGGTTTGGGAGCTGCAGGTCCAGAGACATCCAACATCCACCAGCGTCCTTATTGCAGACTCTCGTGGCTCAGCCCTACAGCTTGTCAGGCCACATCCCTGCTCCAGACATATATCCTGCTCCAGCAGGAAGAGAAAAGGTTGGAGAATTGGTTTAATTCCTCCTGGCAAAGCAGGGTGTGAAGGACCCACTTGCCCCCGGGTGCTGCTGGCCGCGCCTGGGAGGGCAGCTCAGCCCAGGAGCGCTGCTCACTCCCCCCTCTCCTTTACATTCCAGAGGGATATAATCCTTTAAAAGGCTTGTAGCTGGTCTCAGCGTGCTGCCATCCCACATTACGGACCCGCTGGGGGACTCCAGCTCCGGCTGAGGGTTTGCAGCTGGAGCTGCCTCCACGCTCAGGCTTCCGACCGCGCTGCCGGTGCTGGGAGAGCTGCTGGGGCAGAAGGGGCTCACTTCAAAGCTGTTCTGCCTCTTATAAAATCCCCTGCCATGGAAATGGGGATGCCTGGAATTTACAGATGCCTGGCAGGTCTGCGAATGAAACATTCAGACCAGTTGGCTGGCTTGGGGAGGTTTTTGAAGTATTGATATTATGGTGACATATGGAAGCATCAGCTCAGAGCAGAGCCTTGCCCTGCACACACAGAGGCAGGTTTTTCCCCAAAGAGACACAAAACAGTGAGGGAGAAGGACTTTGTGCATCAGGATGGAGGAATAACCCAGCCTTTGAGCTGAACTGAGCCACATCCCCGCTGTAATACACAGAGTGGTGGTGGGGGGCAGCCCTGAAGCAAGGGGCTGGTGACACGGGCAGTGATTGCGGTGGGTACCTAGCAAATCACGAGTTGCAGACATTTAGAAGAACCTCAAGCATAAAATGCAGCGCTGAGATCCCTCCTGCCCTTCCCTGAGACACGGGAGCAGGCTCCACCGTGCTCCTGCTCAACACCAATGCAAAATACAATGGATTTGCTTCAAGCCCCCGCACAAACTGAAGCCAAAGCAACCTGCCCCCAGGGAAAATGCAGCAGGAGCCTGTTATCTCCCTTCCTGAATGTGCCTCTGTTCCCAGCACAGTCTTCCCCCAGGGCCCAAGAACTCCAATGTGTGGCCAGCCCTCCTTTCCTGCTCCTGGCACGCTGGCAAGTGTCTGTCCTCCTCCTCGGCTTTTAGCCATCGTCGCTCGCTGCCAGGAGATGCTCAGCAGCCCTTGGGGACCGCTGGTGCTCTAGCAGGGACAGACGAGCATCCCAAGGGTCACCTTTAAAGGGCAAACTGCTGTTGACTGTAGGAAGGTCTCTGGTCATGATGCATTTTAAAATACGTATCTCCATTAAAAAGGATGCACCCAGAAAGGCAACTGAACCAGCTGGGAAAGCGATTTGCTCCACACTTATACTCCAGATAAAAAAAAGAGATTTCAGATCCAGCCTTTTCTAGCCCTCTGGGCCGGCATGTACCTCCCTCTCCACGGAGTGTGCTGCTCCTGCCAGATGAGCCCTGCACCCTAGCCCCACAGCCAATAAATCCTCTCCTGCATTAAACATCGCGGGTCCCAATTAATTAAGTGAGCACAACAACCACAGTCCCCTCAGCAATTAGAGAAGTGGCTGAGTAATTAGATGGAATGTTAATTTAATTTCCAGGAGGGGGAAAGAAAAAGAAAGAAAGGAAAAGAAGAAGGAGCAAATGGGATTACATTTGACGAGAGGGAAATTAAAAGGCACTTAATCATAGAGCAATTAAAGTTCCCCAAACTACATAGGTAGGAAAAAAAAACCCTAGAAGGACAGGACCACCAGCATGTGTTGTGAACGATGCTCACCCAAGGTAAAATACTAGCTGAAGGCCCATGTGTACATGGATTTGTGTAACACCCACCCCGGCTTAGCCTCGCCTTTCCCCTTCGTTAGGGAACCCGGAGAAGGCCATTGCCTTGCAAACAACTGCTTCATCCTGGCCATACCTCCAGATAATGCTCTTATCAGCCTTCCTCAGCTAAGCAAGATCAGTCGTCCTCTGCCAGGAGAAACAGAAATGCAAGGCCAGCAACTCCGTGCAGCCCAGAGGCCGTGCCGCAGGGAAACTGGGGCTGGGGGTCCAGGGCACACACAGGCAGGGTCACCCCAAGCCTGGGGGTCACTCCCCACCAGCATTAGGCTCTGCGCAGCTGCACGTGCCCTCCCAGCAGGTTGTCCCCTCTCTGTATATTTTTACAGCTGTTTCTGATTTAAATATTGCTTTCCGGATATTTAGAGCATCAATAAGCTTCACCCCGGACCCTCCTAACAAACTACAAGTGGTCCTGAGACCAGGGATGCCCAGAGCCCCCCTGGAGGGTTTGCTAGAAGGATTAGAAGCTAAAGTGGAGAAACTCCCCCTGTCTTTTGCCAAGAAATTCAGCATCAAATTTACCAGAGGGCTGAGAGCCGCCGTGAGGTGTGAGCTCTGGTGTCATCAGAGGGGCTGGAGCCCCCCGACCCTCACCATTCCGTTTCCTGACCTGGCAGCAGAACCATAGTGGATACACGTCCCGCAGCCCCTCCATGCCCAGCGAGGAGCAGGGGTGGGTGCCAGGCTCGTGGGTGCAATGAAGCTGCCTGGGTTCAGCTCTCGGTGGCCTCCTGCCTTATCCCAGCCTGCGGCGAGGTTTGGAGATAAAGGCAGGTTTTGTTCGGTTTAATTAGAGCTGGCACGGCAGGGCTTCTTGCTGCCAAGGACTGACAGGCAGATTAATTAATCCGCTCACCGTTGTCACTCAGAGATGGCTCTTCAGCAGCAAAGTGGGGGGAACCCTGGAGAGGAGCAGAGTCTCAGCAGCGCAGAAAAGCCGTTGGAGAGAGGGGATGGAGGGAGATGTCTTCTCCCTGTTGATGCTTTTCCCCTCCCAGGGCTCAAACCTCCTCCTGCCCAAGCGTCTCCCCGGGGCTCTGGAGCTCCCCTAACCCCCTGCAAGAGTCAGAACTCCTTTAGCTACAGAGCTGAAAGGCTCAAATCCTCCACCGTGAAACCATCCAGGACTAGGACAGGGGTTCTGCAGAGGGTAAAACAGGGAGTTAATGTCCTTCCAGACCTTTGGGAAGCAGCAGATGGTTTGCTAGCACTCAAAGTCTGATTTTATTACAGAAAACCCTGTGAAACAAAGCAGAGCAGAAGCCCCGTGTGAAGGCTGTGCCTCCAGTCAGCGAGCAGCCCGCCAGGCTGCAAATACCCCAGCTAATTCCAGCACCCACAACCCACTGCCTTTTAATTACGATGTGGCGCATTCACAGCAATCCAGGAAGAAAAAAAAAAAAACCAACAAAAAACAACCCAACCTCTTTTCCACCAAACAGCTGTGTCTGAAATGTTATTGGAAGGCTGGAAGTAATCACGGCAGCAGTGAATGGAGATGCGGCGGCGGCTCAGAGCACTGGACTCTGACTCGGGGCCAAGTTGGATGTTCCCAGCTCCGCCGACATGTCACGGGCAGGATTTAGTGCTCACACCCTGCGTGTCCACGGGGCCAGTGGCTTCCCCTCTCCAGCCACTGGCCCGATGTGTCGATGGAGGCAGGTGTGCAGGCAGGGAGGCAGGCAGGAAGGATTGCAGGCAGGTACAGGCTTGCTCAGGAGAAAAGAGAAGCAGGAGAGCTGGGATTGAGTCCTTGGGAAGGCTCAGGGGGAACAGCTGTGGGCACTCGTGCTCAGCAAAATACAGGGAAAGTGGGATGGGTGAAGAAGAACTGGGAATCAAGAGAAATAGGTGACTGCCTTGCAGGTAAGGACGGGAGGTGGCCTTTTCAGCTTGGGAAACCAAGGAGCGAGGAGGTAGGACAGCTCTGTGAGCACCCCTGCAAACAGGGAAGACCACAGAGACAGAGGTGGGACAATTTAGGCTAAAGAAGAACATTCACTCTGGAATAAACAGGCTGCATATAAACTTGGAGGATGGCTCACGTCTTTAGGGAGATAGAAACAGCTTTGCTATGCAAAAGCTCAGCTGCTTTGGGGTAAACCCATGCGATATGTGAACTCCATACAAAGGCTCTTTCCCCTTCATGGGCTCCTCTGCGTGTCACCCTGCAGACAGTCTGGCCCCAGAGTGTTCCCTGTGGCAGCACCTGCATCTGAGCTGTCCCACCGCAGCCAGCATTCCCCGGCTTCGCTCCAGCCTCTCTCTTGGTTTCCAGCACAGCCTTGTCCCAGCCTGGCCAGAAAGAACCGGGTTTAGGAAGACAGAAGAGTGGCATCTCCATCAAGCCCTGCCCTCCCCAGGGTCACATCCACCTCCAGCAGCTCAGGGGGCTCCCAGTCCTCCAGCTCAGCCTCAAACCCCCTCCCCCTGTCCCCCATCATCAGCCAGTCTCCTTCAGCTCCCCAGATTTCTCCCTGCAGATCCCTTCCCCACCTCAGCATCCTGGGGGCAGCCAGACTCTGCCCTTCCAGGTCTCCTATCCCCCACATTCAGGTCCAAGTCCTGCCTGGCCCCCCACTGTGCCACAGGGGCATCACGAAAGCTCACGGGGGGATGTCTCTGGAGAAGGGAATTGGTGTATGTGCCCTGCAGTCCCTCCCAAAATGTGGCCTTTCTGGGTGCTGCCCGAATTTTAAGCACACACATAAAACCCGGGATGAAGCACAAGCACCAACCCCGTGCCAGGCGTGAGACAGCCCGTACTTGCTCTATCAGGAGTAAATGAGTGCTTCAGCCCTGTCTCTCTCTAAGGTATGAAGGTCTGGCCTTCATCGGCGAGGACCTGCTGCCAGAGGGGGGGGCTTGGGTGGGCACCAGGCTGGGCTGCTCCCACACCAGGCTGCTCCACCGGGCTAAGGGCAGGGAGCCAGGTCCTGTCCTGCATCCCTGGGCGATGCCCTGCCTTCCGAAAGCCACCGCTGGACCATCCCTGAGGAAGGGCAGAGGTGAATCCCCGGGGAAAGGCAGAGGTGGTTGGCTGCTTGTCTGGTTTCACGTGATGAGAATCTCACTGCCCACTCCACCATCAGGCTCTGAGATCCCCCGGCAGATCCATTTGGATCCAAATAACCCAGAAAGGGAGCAAGAAGGACTTTTGCCCGGTGGAAGGGTGTCCTCATTGTGCAAAATACACACAGAGATGCTCTGCTTTCCCAATTTCCCACCTCCCCAGGCTGCTCCCATGTCACCCCAGCTCGCCCAGAGCAGGATGCTGCAAAAGTAAGCATTTGCTCCAACTCTGTCCTTCCCTCTTGGGAGCCTCGGGGGAAGCGCACACGATCTGCTCCCGGGGTTTTGCAGAGGTTGCATAAGCCCCGCATGCCTCCAGGATGCTGCTGCCCTTTATTGTTTATTTGCTTAGCAGTAATTATAGCAGCGTAATTATAATCAGTGCTCGTTTACATAAAGAATCACTTTGCTCAGCTTCTGGGCCTCCCTGCTCTCTGAGCCACGTGCCAAGACAAACCTTGGGAGCACAAAAATTAACATGACACTAGGTTCAGGAAAATGGAAAATAGGAGAGAAGGAGGGTGAGTGTTGTCCCCCCCCAACCAACTTGGCTCACATTCCCCGCTGGATGGGAAAGCTGGGAGTATCATGGTGTTTACACACACTGTCAAGGGGAAGGGTACAGCTACGCTGCACCTTCTTGTTGTGAATTAACAGCCAGCCAGCTCTATCCCAGCAATTAATGGTTTGTACAGGCCGGCGGGGACATCACTCATGCGATTGCTCCTTGCTACCTATAGAAACCAAACATGTTTACACAGAATCAAGCATTTGGGCAGGGTCAAAACTCACCTTTTTGAGTGTGTGCAGCATCGACTACAGCCAGGTTAAAAAACAAGAGTCCAGAGACACAAGCTCATCCTGAGTTTTCTTCCTTCCCTGCAGCAAGCTGGCTTGGCTTCACTCCTGAGAAATCAAAGAAAAGTCTGTAAGTATTAGGTTGATTCTCAAAAGAGTTCCCATCTGAGCCTTTCAAATAAGACTCAGGTTTTTTGAGTAAGCTCAGTACAGGGCCGCCGAAGACAGCAGCAAGGGAGAAAACTTTTCATCCACAAGAACTACAGATGAAAATATTTGCATTTTCTTCCTCTGTGCTTTCAAGGCTTAGTTGGGAAAAAAAAAAACCAAAACAAAAAAAGCAGCCTTGACTTGGGAAACCAGATTCTTTGAAAGTTTAGGGGAAAAAAATCCCCTCCAAATCAATTGATCTCTTCCAAAACTCAACAGGTGAGAATAAAGCCAGTAAATAAAGAATTTCATTTCTAAAATCATGTTTTGATAAGCATTTGAGGAGTTCCCATTGAAAAGCAGCTGCAGTTGGAGGTTTTATACTGCTGCTACGCACATCCTCAGCCACATCAATTCTTGCCCTTATCTCTTCAGACACAAAAAAAATAATCTGAGGTTTTTGGTAGATCTATAAAAGTTAGGAGCACATGGACAGCAGGGGTGGATGGTGTGGCATCAAGACATCTGCACGCCGTCGCATGCGGGGAATGGAGCATCGGTGTCCCCAGCAGAGCCAGGATCTCCAGCAGCCTCCACCGTGGCTCCTGGCTGTTCTTCTGGGCACATTTGCACAAGCCCAGATGTTGTGTGAGCTGGGGTTACACGGGTCAAAACCAAAAGGGATTTATTCCCTTTGCCAGGCTGCAAGTGTCACCCACACCTGCCTGTCCTGGAGCGTCTGCTGCCCTGTCCTGCCTGGAGATGGATAACCCTAGAGTTCATGTCTGGGCTAATAATTTATATTACCTGGGGGGGGGAAAGCCCACCTCTTCAGTCCTCCCTCTTCTTCCTCTTCCCCAGGATCCCCAGATTTTGGTGTTTCCCCACTGCTAATTGCAAATTACTTATGCCACTTAGAAGACCTGCACCCCTTCCAGCATCACCGCCTCGTCCCGCAGCGCTGCTCAGGCCCAGAGGAGGCAGGAGGCTGAAGAAGACAGGAAGAAGGCAGCCTCCAGCTGTCCTGCTAAACTCTCCTTGCTTCCCACTGTCATTCTGGATGCAAGCTCACCCACCACCCCTCTCCAGGGCACACGGTGAGCCAGGTCCCTGATGCGTCCGCACCCTTCCCTTGGATCCCAGGAGCTCTTTGTTTTTCCTACTTCAGCAGCCAGTGACTGGGGAGATTATTTTTCCCAGGGCTTTTTTGGGGGGGAATTAAATAGGATGAGGAAAGCAGGAAGAGTCCAGTCACAAGGGAGAGGATGTCTGTGAGTGCCTGCCTCAGGAGAGCACTTGTCTGGGCTTCCTGGCTGCTCAGCCCATGCTCTCTGGGATCTGTTCTCTGTCCCAAGCGGTGATGACAGGCTTTGCCTCGCTCCTGGCAGCCACCTCGGCAATGGGTCTTCGCCCCGAGGTCATGGGAGATGAGGATGGTTTGCCTAGAAGTTACATCACTTGTGTTTTAAGGGAAGACATTCCCAAATCTCTCTTCTCTTTCCTCTCCAGCAATATTTTTGCTCTTGAAGATGCCCTTCTTGGCCAATAGCCTATGCATTGCTGATCTCGGCACACCACTGAAGACGGACAAGCACCCCCTCAGATGGCTTTGAGTCCAACAGGAGTTACTGAATAGCTGGCAGAGATCAATTGTGGAATAATGCTTCTTTTTTTATGAGCTGTTTCCATTGCAGATGTTATAAATCACCCAGAGACCGTCAGCATGCGGGTGAGCCAGGCTCGGGGGGCAGATGAGGTGCCTACAGATGAGATGCAGAAAGCAACCGCACGATGAGCCACTCCAAGGTTTTGGTTTCATCGATTACGTGTCAGTCTCAAGGAGACAATGTTAGGGAAATAAACCAGCAGAGCTCATCACTCCTGCAACTCCCAGCTACTACCAACATCAGCCAAAAGGGCACCAGCAGCAGCAATAGAGCTGGTTTGTGAAAGGCTTCGAGTAAGGCAAGGCTAGAAAATGAGGACTCCTGCCACAGAAGACCTCCAGACCCTTAGTGAGGGTCTGGAGAACAGATCTTATGAGGAGAGGCTGAGGGAGCTGGGGGTGTTCAGCCTGGAGAAAAGGAGG
>JAOXJM010000014.1:2286395-2301631 GCA_026413425.1 Tringa solitaria | reverse complement strand
ACTCCTCTCTTGAATACCTCCAGGGATGGTGCCTCAACCACTTCCCTGGGCAGCCTATTCCAATGTCTGTAAAGTAAAGAAATATTTCCTCATATCTAACCTGAACTTCCCCTGGCGTAACTTGAAGCCATTACCCCTTGTCCTGTCATCTGTGACTTGGGAGAAGAGACCAACCCCTGCCTCTCACAGACCCAGCCTCAGGCACATGTGCTCAGAAACATGGCAAGATTTCCCATGGCTCTCATGGGAGGGGGTTCAAAGCTTGTTTTCACCAGGCAGAACGTTCCTCCTACTCACTGGGTGCTCCTAGCATGGGGCTCACCCATGGGTGAGCACTACCATTACCTCCATGTTGCTCATCCCAGGAGGCTGCATCTCCTTGGTCCGTGATGCCAATTGCTTCCCACTGACGCAGAGCCTCAACTTGCTGCCCCAGCCCCAGAGTCCAAGTCTGAGCTGCATCTTCTAAGGGATACAAGCAGTTAATATTAAAAAAAAAACAACAAAAAACAAAACCTGTCTTGAGCCATGCTAATGCCTCGGCAGAACAGAGCACCCCTGCCAAGAAGCTTATCTGAGGCTCTTTGTGAACAAAGTGAACCCTGGAAGGTGGCGAGGCTCAGTGACAGGGAGCAGGGATGCAAGCCAAGATCCCTGCCTCTGGCCAGAGGAGAAATTTCCATCTTAGAGAGGAGCCACCCCATTCCGATAACGCCGCTGTTCCCACCACGGCGAGGTTCCTCGGGGAGGGGGCAGGGGACCCTGCTCCCTGGGAGCTGCCGGCAAAGCTCAACTCTGTCACGATAGCATCTCACGGCTCCGACTGCATGGATGGACACCTCAGCTAAAAAGCACCATTAAAGGATGCAGCACAGGGCAGGCGACCCTCCGCTGAGCTCCACAGCAGCTCTGCCTTTCTGCTGGTTCCTGCACTTTCCAAATTGGGACAGAAAAGAACCCCCTCACCCGGTCATTAACCACCACAGAGATGCGGTGTTTAGAGCCCCTCTGCTTTGCACGCCGTAGGTTCGAGCTCCCGCAGAAACCGGGTATCACACCAGATAGATACAATGAGCCTTTCAGCCCTTAAAACCTCTGGAAATAAACTTGAATGAGCCGTATGTCTAACGAACGTGTGGGAAAATCTCACAGCAGCCAGAATTTCACAGAGGCCCCGACTCGAACTTTCAGCTTCCCAAATCCTCCCGAGGCAGCACGGATTGGGAATGGAAAGAGAGTAACTCCAACCGAGCGCTCTTTCCATCCCAACGCCCAGCCGAGGTCGATAAAAATCAGCTGTGACCGAGCACAGCCCATCTATAACCCGGTGTTTATTTTTAATCGGGGGAATTGGTGGCTCAAAACTGAGTCGGGCCCCACCAGTTCCTGGAAATTTAATCCACAGATCACTTCTCTGCAGCTACTGTGCAGCAGCTAAGTGACCCCGGACTTTGAGCTCTCTCTGTGCAGCTGGGAGTCAGCCTTGCTCGGCCGTGATTTACTGTGCTTTGCAGCAGGAAAACCTGCTGCAGCCCCAAGGCAACCTCAGCAGGCAAAATATGAGGGCAGAGAAAACCATTCAAGGTAGAAACACCAAGGAAGGACCACCAGGCTAGACTGGAGATGTGAGGGGGCTGCATCCCGCTACTTCAGGTGCGAGCAACCAAGTCAAGTGGCAACAGCCCTTCTGTGAGCTCCAGGTGGGCATCAAGCTCCTCCCAACATCTCCTCCTCTCCAGAAGACTGGAACTCACTGTCCCAGGTTTGCTTTCCTCTCCAAAAAAAAAAAAAAATTAAAAAAAAAATAGAAAAATAAATCAGTGCAGAAGACTCCTGAAATGTTTCTTGCTCCCTGGGGCACAAGAACAGGTCTGTCTGCTCGGGAGATGCCAACAGATAGAAGCTGGTGTGGAAAGATCCCGATTAGACTTGGCAGGCAGCACGAGCGAGACTTCCTCTTATCCTCGCACGCCCCACCGTCGGCAGAGCTCTCCCGCTGATCCTCTGGAGTGGCAGCGGGGTTTAATCTCCATGGAGATGGGTCTAATACGAGCCCGTGATCCGCCGCAGGTGGTGGCTTTGGCTACTTACAGTTCTGGATGAGCCAGGCTACCTTTTTACTTCTGTTCTCCATCCCTTTTGGCAGCTTCCCAGGAGCGTGGCAGTCGGGATGCTGGGACAGGGCTCGGGGAAGTGCTCACGGAGCCTCCAGCCTGCGGAGGCGAGAAGGGCAGAAGTAAAGCTGTGGGTGCAGCCAGGGGAAGCCCGTAGCACGGGCAGGACCTGGCTGCTCACACATCCGCAGCACTCAGTCTTTGGCCAGCTCAGGGACATCGTGTGAGGGCAGGATGCAGTAAAGCTGGAGCTGGGGGTGTCCCAGGGAGCTGGGAGACACTCCCCGAATCTCCCTGCAGCTCCCTGCCCTGCAGCTCCTGGGGCAGTGTTTGGCTTCCTCAAAGGATTCACCACTACTGACAGATTTATCTTGGGTTTTACTTTCCTTCCTTTGCAAAAACCCTGTTTGGACAATGCACAGCAAAATCCTTGCTTAGCGCAGACAGGGATTAAAGCGAGCAGATGCCTGTTTGCTCACACTAGTCGGGGAATAGGACCTAAAACATTCAACAGAGTAAGTTTGTCTTTTCCCAGCTGGAGACTTCCCTCTGCGTGTTTTGAAGCTGGACTCTGTGCTCTCCATAGCCCAGCAGGTCTCCGGCACACACAGCCGAGCTCCCCAATGTGTGGTCCTCCGAGCTCCAGTAGCTTCTGTGAGACTGGGAAAATGCACCTGCACGTTGGAGCTTATACAAAGAGACCTGTGGAGGCTGCAGTGCACGTGGCTGGAGCTGGCACATCACTCTACAAGCAAAAGGCATCCTTTGGCATGTGATAAGCCTTAGCTTGAGGTAGCGATGCAGCACAGCATACAGATTTTGGAGCTGTTGATGAACAGAGAGATTACAGCATGCCAAGGGCCAGGAGGTTCAGAGCTGAACCGTTCAGATGCCTGCAGAGCAAGTTCCTTTTCCCATTAGCTTCGTTGCTGAAGCTGACTGGTTTTTATGGAATCAGAGTCGAAGGTGTTAGTCTTAGCATCCTCAAAATCAGTTGGCATTGCAGAAGACTCCCAAGAACCCAATCTTACCACTGATGCTGGCTGGCACCCAGTTCTTGCTTCCTGAAGCCAGCAAAGAGGGATCCAGCAGGCAGGAGGGTTCTCTCACTCTCATTCTTCTGGTGTCAACAGGACACACCAGGGCAGCTGAAGACATTCACTAAGAAAAAGCATAAATAAGTAATGAAAAGGTTCTGTAATGGATGTACTCTAACTTAGATTCTCAAAGAAGCCTGTTGGTTCTGGGATTATTCTTTCTCTGCCAAAAGGAGACAACCAAAGGAGCCGGACACCTCAGCACTGCTTCTCAAGGTGATGGCAGATTATCCGGCTTTCTTGCTCATCACAAGCTCTCGCTCCAAGGATTGACAGGGCTGTCACTCCCTCAGACACATGCTAAGGGACACAGCCTTGCAGAATGCCTGGGCACAAGGGCACAGAAACCAGCCTCTTTCCTGAGAGTTTTAATGCAGAACTTGTGTGCAGAACAGAGCCCCACAACTCCAGACCTGCCCCACGTCTTGTTTGGCCAAAGGCTACCAACATTCTTATCTGTAGACCCTGCTCACACCCAGTTAGGTACCTAAATATGTAGCCAGGGCAGTGTAAATACACATTAGCACACCTGGGACTCAAGCAGGAGGGAGGAATATTAATGTCACAGTGGGAAAAACAACATCCATCACCAAGCAGAGCCCAGCAGAGAGTCTGGATGTCTGCTGGATGCTGTGGGAGGTCTGGGCTCCTTTCCCCATCACACCTCAGATACCGATGTGCTGAACAAGCCTGATCCAGACCCCTCACAGCCAAAGACAATTCACTGCAGGTGGTAGGGACCCAGTTGCAGCCCTGCCTGGGACAGACCTCTCCCATCCCACTCACTGGTTTTCAGTAGCCGAGGCTGTTCTCCTGCATGGGCAAGTGGGAAGAGGGACAGGCACAGCCTTTGTCCTCCATGATACTCCAGGCCACTGCAAATCATCTGTGACCCCGGGAGCAAAAACAAGGCAGGGATTTTGCATTCCCATCCCCACCACAGCTGGCTCCAGGACAGAGCACAGGGACTCGTGGCTGTCCCAGTGCCAGGCCAGCCCTTGCACCGCAGCATGGTGGCTTTGCAGAACCACACTGGTTGTGTCTAACCCACCGTGGTCCAGCTTTCTCTGGCTCAGCCTCCCTCGCAGGAAGCACTGACGGGCTAATGGTTGTGTCTGAATGTATTAACCAAATTACTCGCTGTACTCTCTGTTTTCCTAGAGCCCCAGCCAGACCCCAAGACTATTTATCTTGGCTTTGAACCCTCTGCCCCTCACTGCGCAGCATGAGCACGTAACCGCAGAGATTTGTTAATAGAAACCAAAGCAGGAATCACCACTGAGGCTTGCAGGCAAGGGGCCTGTCCTATTACGACAGCTCAAAGCCTTGCTAATCAGTGTCATGAACAGCCTCTGCTGGGGTTTCTGGATCTGCCACTGCCTGGGGCTGCTGCTCAGAGGGATCAGGCAGGGGCAGCAGGGTCTCAGCCCTCTGTCACCTCCAGCCACTTCCCCGCTGCTGCCTTGCAAGCCCTGTAGCAGCGGGATTGCAGCCAGCCCAGCTCCTGGAGACCTCCTCGCCCGTGCCCAGTCCTGCCCAGGGACTCTCCCACACCCCGCTTTCATTTCACAGCACAACGGTCCCAACTGAGCTCAAAGCCACAGAGTGCAAGGTGCTGCACACACCCCCGGTGAAAGACGGATCCACCTTCTCCACTCCTCAGAAAAAATAAGGATGGAGAGGGCACAGACCTGCTGGTGTGTTTGCCAAAGTCAGGAGCAAACATCAGCTCTCCTAGACCTTATACTGGAGTGACTGCAGAACAACTAGGGGTAGGCCTCCCCAAATCGCTGCCAACAGCAAACCCCAAGGCCCGGGCAGCAGGGTTTCACTCCATGAGTTCCCCAAAAGTTTATGCAGTCTGATTTTAAGCAACTCAAGTGCTGATGTTCCCTTGCTCCCTTTAGGAGACTCTAAGGCCACATCTGCTTAAGGGATTTTATATTGCTTTTCCTCATCCACTTGGACTTCAACCCAGCTGAGACCATCTGGTGTCAATGGCTGTGCAGAGGTTCCTGTTTCAGTTGAAACAAGATCTGAGGTTTGCTCAGCCTCTACCATACATCAAGGCTGCAGCAGTTTAAACAACAGACCAAGGTCAGGATTAGATCGCATGGTGGTCCCCGAGTCCAAGCATTTATCTATGGGAGCCTCGTGTTGGTCATGTAGACCCTGAGGACAAGGAGCAGACTTTGTGGTGGTTCCCTCTGTCACCCTGCCAAAAATCAAAGGCTACTCACATAAGGGACAATCCTCCCCTTAGCTCTGTCTTCCCTCACCAGTCTTTTCGTCCTTCTCCCACATCCAGAAGCTGCTATGAATGCAGCATGTCAACATCTCAGCAGGTTTCTGGAGCACTTGGCTGCCCAGCCAAGGGACAGAGCCATTATCAGAGCAGCTCAAGAGCAGCCAGGTGACCCGGGGCCAGGGCCTCTGTGCAGATCTCTTCGGCCAGGGCTTATTTCCTAGCAGCAGAGCAAAGATCTAGCATTCATTCCCCATGAGTGAATGAAATCTGCCTTGAATTTAAATGTAATAATCTCAGCCCAACCCTACAAACCACAATTGAAACTTCGCAGTGAAAGCCAGTGTGTTTTGAATAACACATTGCTAAAGGTTTCCCAGTTCATAACACTCCCAGGCCAGTGCACAACACACAGAGATCCATGAGAGAGAAACACTGGGTAAGTAGAAGTGCTGTTGTGACTGTTTCATAGCCAGGCTGCAATCACTGCAGAGCAGGGCTGGAAGGGTCTGCATCATTTTTATCATCTCCCAGGACAACAGCAGAGATCCTCAGCAAGTATAAATTGCCAGAGCTTAGTTTTGGGGGAGATTCTCTGATTTACCCCACCCCAGTTTCATTGCTAGGACAGAAATGCGTGCCTTAGAGCTCTGTCCAGCTACAACGGCCCATCCTTAACAGCAAAGAGCGCAGAGATGACCTGGGTGTTACTGGAGAACTAACATCACATCCAGGGAGACCATTGTTGGTTCCAATCACTCCTACCTGTTCTCAGACCAGGGTCATGGGGCTGCCACCTGAGGGAAATGGGGAAAAAATGTTTTTCCCATTTCTGCAGAGCAGAAGAGATGATCTCCAACACTGTGATGGGCTTTGACAGCAGCAGGGAAATCTGGGACTGGAAAACTTTCTCCTGCTTCCAATCAGTGGGGATAAATCTTTCCTCAAATCTTCTCACATCCTGAAACCTTTTGCCTGGACAGAAACAAATGAAGCATGCTACGTTTTAGGCAATGCCAATGCACGGAGGGAAGCAGACAGCTCTGCAAAGAGGCAGAGGGTTGGCAGGTATTGCAGAGCTCACGAGACTTTGCAGTGGCCAGACTCAGTCAAGCTCCCGGGCAAACGCCTCCGGGCTGGCTGAAAACATACCTCCATTGGCTTCGTTATGGTTTTGATATCATTAGCCACGCAAAAGGTCCTAAATGCTGTGCTGGAGTTGCATATGAGATGTTTTCCTCCCATAAACTCAGCCACCAGCCCAAGGACACAGTCCCCCAGTGTCTGCAAAGCCTGGTGCTGGTCCAGGGCATCCCCTTGATCCAGGCTGAGGAGCTTTGGACCTACCTCTTCCTGGTTAAACCGACCGAACCTCCCTTTCCATGGGAATGTTGCCTTTTTCCACATATTTCTCACTACCCAACAGGGATAGAAGCTGGTTTCCTTCACCCTGCAACTCTCACAAATGAGGTCATTTTATTTCCTGAGGAAGATAGTGGCCAAAGCCCCCCCAGCAGCTCACAAACACGAATTTAATTAAAATTTTTATTCAAAATATAAGTCACAGCTAATATCTGGCATGAAATACTCTAAAGAGAATGTGCAGATCCCAACCCTGAACACGAGAGTAGGGGCTGACTTCCTTTTTGTCTATACACACACACATATATAAAATATAAATATATATATGTATATACATACATTCATATATACAGAGAGCAAGAGTGCTTTTACAAACCTGTTCGGACTCCCTAGATGTCCAAAAGTCACAAATCAGCAGGCACTCCTTGTAACATTTCACTTCAGTGATTTTCAGAACCATGAAGTGCTTCGAGAAGAAAGGACGGGAAGACCCCAGCGTTTGCTGGCACCACCAGAGAGGACGGGCAAGGACATCAATCTTCCTTCTCATTAGTGCTGGAAAGAATGTCTAACTGCATTTCTGATGGAGAGCAGCATCTCACAAGTTACGGGCTGTTTCCTTGATAATAAATCTCACATCACGATCTAACACATCTTGGATGTTTTGCTCTGCTGAGCCGTGCTTAACAGGTATTTTCTTAAGGCCAGACCTGGGTAATCCAAACAGAGGTGTCCCTGTCCATTTTCTCTTGCTGCAGGCAGGGCTGAAAGATTTCAACATCCTAAAGGGATATAAGAAAGGAGTAAATCACCACAGGGTGTCAAATGAGGTGTAAAGGAGGGGAGAATTAGCTCTGCAGAGCAGAGAGGGAGGGATGTAGCACAGAGCAAGAGCAATCAATCACTGACAGGGTGCTGAGCCCCCTTTTCTTCAGCGAAATGACTTCTGATGGGGCAGCAAAGCAAGGGATGCTAGAGTTGGGTCCCGGTAACAGCTTGTGGGGACACGGAACAGCAAGTGCCACATTGCAGTCCTGGGTCCTCGCTCCACAGATCCTCTCCCACACCAGAACGGGGCTGTTTCACATGTTGCAGCGAGCTGCGCTGGGGCAGCTTTGCTTCCAGCCCTGGGGATAGCTGCTAGCATGCTATGCCCCTCAGCTCATTAAACATATGAAATTTCTGGCTGCAAAAAAATTAATAATAATAAGTCAGGCCTGTTTCTAACCTTGGGTGGCTTTGCTTTCTGCTTTTGCCATTCTCCTCTTAACGACTCCCAGAGCTGAGATGCCAAGAGAAGGATTGATATTCAGACTCACTCGTTCAGGGATATTGAGTTGATTTTTTTTATTGGAGCCAGGAGTAAAGATTTCTATTTTTCCAAGACCAGGGAAAGCATGTTCTGGCTGATAAATATCTGTCAGCAAAAACCATTAGCTGATCAAGTCAACTACAAGGGGAAAATAAAAGACAAAAAAGCCCTGTCATTCCCAGCGGAAAGCTCAATGGCCTTTTCCTCCACGCAGAATTTCTAATAGATTTCTTTGAGCGTTTTCTGCAGGTCTGCACATATGTTAGTCTAAAGGGATGGATCATCATAATTTATCTAAAATGACCCTCATTCTCAGAAATTACAATTAAGTAGCTGCCCAGCATCAGCTTCTCCTTCTGGTTCTTCCTGGTACCAAGTAGGGGCTCAGCTTTGCTGCAAATCCTGCATCAGGAAGCATCAGCATCCTCTCCAGCACAGGGACTGGTCAGGATGGGGAAATCTTATGGGCCAAACATCACATGAAGCCTCAGAAATCCTTGTTTCTAGCACGAAGGAACATCGCTCTTCTCTGCCTCAGTTTCCCCCTCCGTAAAATAAAAATGATGGCAACTCTGTCCAAAAATACTTCAAGCCCCATAGTGGAAGGTGTCCTTTAGCTGGTCCTGCTGGTGAAGAAAGCCCTCACAAACATGCTGAAGGTCCCATGAGTTTTAGTGTCACTCTCAAAGCACCTCTGGGTGAGCTTTATACCCTCTTGGGGTCATAGAGAAAAACATCACCCTAAGACCCCTAGAACTAAAATAAATGGAAAAGGATGCTCATTATTTTCCCTTTAACCTGCTTGGTTTTCAAGACAATATTGTAGTTTATGATAGACCAGGGACAGGTGGTGATTTATCACTTGGAAATAATTGGGGTCAGCAAGACTGCCATGGTCCACGGGAAATACTGGTCCCCACTGCCTCTCCTCTCTGCAGAGCTGGCAGGAGTGAAAAAACATGGTTTACTGCAGCAGCAAAGATTTATATCTAATCCTCTCTGCAATCTCTTACTCTAGGAAACTTTGGGATACTGGGGGTGGGAAGCAGGCTCAACCATAATCTCAGGACTTGCATGAGAGCAGCAGGTCATGGCAGGACTGATCCTCCATCACCATGCATCAGAGGATTATGCTGACACCTGGACCCTGTACAGGCACAGAGCAGAAATGAGCACCGGGAAGGAGAAGGATGGATGCAAAGCTTGACTCAGCACCTCCTGCCTTCCCTCCCCTCTTCCCAGGCGTAGCTGGAGAACCAGCATAGCCCCCACCATGCCACATTCAATGAGGAAAGCCAGGCATGTCATAAACCAGAAAACTAATTGCCCCCAGATGTCTCATTAAGGCCACAAGAAAATCCTACAGGGTCAGGAAAGCACTTGCAGAAAGCAGCAGGAGGTCATGCTGCCAAACCTTCCCAGGGGCTACAAACAAGCCTGCAGCTTGGTGACACTTGAGCACAGAACTATGGACCCATGGCTCATGCAGGAGGAGCTGGGCAAGCAGGACCTCCTGTCAAGTAAAAGCAGCAGCTCTGCCCGCTTCCTGGCAGGAATATAATTATTTTTACAGAGGAGGATGATCACAGACCTTAGGGTGGCTTGGGCTGCCCCCACTGCCTTTTGCATTGGTGAAAGCAGGGCAGATATCACAGCAGGAGAGGTACAAGACCACCCTCCAAACGCTGGCATCTTTTCAACTGCTTACAAAGCCCGTACACCACGCTAAAGCTGCTCTCACCAAAGCCAGGCTTCTGGATATTCCCCATCGCCATGATACTGGGCAGGTTTTGTTTCCACCCAATTAGTCCTGCAAAATGAGAGGCTGCTGTGCGCCCTGCAGCAGCCATTATCCCACAGGACAATGGCCTTGAGTCCTGCCCCGGGGAGCAGGAAGCCTTGGGGTGACTGAGGTAACATTTCTTATGGAGGTTTCTCCATCTGCAACTCGTCCTGTGCCAGAACAGCAGCAGGGAGATAAGGAGTCTAAAAGGTCTCATGGAAAACTCTGACAAGGAGGCTATTTTGAGCTGGCCTGGCTCGCTTTTCCTGCCGGCCACTGTCCATGCGCAGGCATGGAACGAGCCAGACCTCATGTCTCTGGAGGACAGGACAGGGGAGCAAGCTGTCCCCTTTGGTGGGAGGTAAGTGAAGGCTGCAGAGGGCTCTGATGTGCATGAGAACATTTCCACTGAGGAGAAGCACCCAGAGCTGGTGAGCGGTTGTGCACCCTCACACGCTGCCAGCTGCTTGGAGTCCCAGCTGTCTACCTGAGCAACCCTGGCCCAATGGGAAGGACTTCAAGTGACATGGTGTCCTGGTCTCCATCTACAGAATTATTTTAGTTTGGATGCTGTTGCCTGGGGAAGGACCCAAGTCCCAGGCAGGAAAAGTGTAGCAGTTGAGAAATTTAACCTCCGGGTGCTCCTCTCTGGAGAGGAGCAAATGGGCCTGAGCTCACTCTGCCCATGCTCCACCTTGGTGGCAGAGATGCTGTCTCATACAGAGGCCACCAGAGCTGCTCTCTGGACCTCCTGGGTCCCATCACAGTGCCCTGACCAAAGAGGGCTTTGCTGTAATGAGTCACCCCCTCGGCTTCCCACCCCGGTTGCCGTTTTGCACAGTCTGTGTCCCCTGCCCTTTGGCTGCCCTCGTTCCTGCTCCGCAGTGTAGGCGTGGAACGTGTCACATCCCTGGCTCCTTACAGCTCCAGCGGGTTAACCATGCTCTCCTTCCTCTACTCTCCATCAGCTCTGACTCAAGGACATGGGTCTGATTCCCCAACACCAGGCTCTGTGATTTGCTCTGACTCAGTCTCAGACCAAAGCATCCCACACCCTGTCCCACTTGTCTTCTGCTCACCATACACTTGCTCTCCAATCGCTTCAGTCCCCACTGGCACATGAACATCGGCTTCACTTCAATTCTTTGGACACAACATGTGGCTTGAAGATTCAGTTCACCTAAAAAAAATAAAAAATAAAAAAAGATAGTAATCCCAATCCAGGAGCTCTTGGAGGGGAACAGAGCTGGGATGAGGCCAACACTCGTTCCTTACCACACCCTTGCTAAGATGGGAACCGGGGCATTTGTGCTTTAAGAGCAGACCAGCCTATTTTGGGAAGGGACGAAGGGAAACCATGACAAAAGCTGATATGGAAAAGGGGATACGAAGCAAGATGATGACATTTACTTAGTGCCAGGGAGATAGGCCCAGTGCCAGCCACGTGCCAGCCAGCACTGACCCAACAGCTTCCAAAGTAGGTGAGGATGCTCCAAGGACTGGCTGAGTAGGGGGATGCCCATGCTGGGTATCTTCTGGGCATTATCAGATGAGAGAGATCTTGTTCAAGGCTGCTCCTTGCTTGGGAGGCTCATGAGAGAGGTGAAGACGTCTGCTGCTGACTCCAGAGAAAGCAATTTTTAAGGGATGAGAAAGAGGAGGTCTTTGTGAGTGAAGTGCTGCAGTGTCTGGGAACTGGGTTCCCGGGATATGGGAACTATGAGCAGACAGCTGGGGACAGGGACTGTGATTCATCCTGGATACTTTGGAAGCAGAGAAAGGGCACAGGGAGCCAAGGCGGTTAAGTAGGGATATAAGAAGGAGAATAAGCAATGGGCCCAAGGCTTTACAAACTATAAACACTGTGATGGAGAAGCTTTGTATTCAAAATAAGCAAAGGCAAATTAAAGGAGGGAATCAGGGGAAGGGAAAGACAGCAGGGAGGAAAAAGACTGAGCAGAGATCTGTGACCAATGCCAGGTGAAAGAAAGCTCTTCCCAGGTTCTTGCTGGAGAGGTAAAGAAAGCAGAAGCCTGAGAAAGTGAGCGAAGAAATGAGAGAGGGATGGCAGAGCTGGCTTCAAAAAGACAAGTCCCCCAGGAGAGTCCTGAGATGTTTTGTAGAGCTAACAAGCAGAAGCAAAAGAGCTGGTTTAAAGGAAGACAGAGAGAAGGGCTATGCCCCAGGAGCTGATTTGAGAAGTTCCTGGCTGGGTTTGTGTCAAAGCTCAGCTGGAACGCAGCACAGTCAAAGCAGAGTCACGCAGCACAGAAATTACTCAGCGTCCACATCCACCACAAAGTCCTCAACACACTGACTCCAGCAGGCACACAGGAAGGACAGAACTCCAGAACTCCCCCTTCCCCACCTTCCCACAGGCTAGGAGCCTCACAAACCCAGGCAAAGCCAGACAGAGACCAGTCCTGCAGGGGAAGGACCAGTCCTCTCCTGCTCATAGAGGAAAAGCCAGCTTGTGTGTCAGTCGCCACGCTAGAACCAGGCTCCTGACGCAAAATTCCCAAAACCACAACATGTGCTGACAGGTGGTTCTGTGCTAAACAGGGAGACTTGCTCCTTGCCTCCATCTCCAAAGGAAGCCATCAAGGCTGTCTACAAGCCCCACCATAAGTACATACCCATCCCTGAGCCAATGAGGATAAGAGAAAAGAAGGATGCATACAGAAGCACCAACCTGCCCAGCATTCAGCACAGAGGTCACTCTTATGGTATTGCTCCAGATGCAGAGAAACCTGCTCCCACAAGACCTGTTTTCCACTCCCTTGGCAACCTCAGGTATGTTAGATGGCTTGGAGAAGCTTCCAAACTCTGCATCCTTATCCCCATACTGAACATCAACAGTCCATTTGCCTCTTTCCTCCAGATTCCACCAGCTCCATCCAGAGCCCTCAACAGACAGTGACTAATACATTCCACACACCACAATTCACCTCTGTGGGGAGAAGAGCACAAATAACATAAGTGGCTTCTCTAGATACTGGAGGCACCAGTGACTCTTCCCAGTGCTGTGAAGCCTGGGAAAGTTTCATCCAGCCAAGATGCTAATCAGCACTACAGCAAACCGCTGAGTCAGCAGAACAGGAGCACAGGATTGATATTCAGGAAGCCAAGTGCCAGATGCCTTCACATGTGCTCCACTTTCACCCAGGCCAACAGGTTTCATGACTGCTGTGACACATTCCGCTGGGGTCCCCGAGCTCCAGCACCGTCCCATGGCAGCCTCATTCCCCAGGCCTTTGGGCCATTCAATTTGTCAGCCCTGCAAGCTCTCTGCAAGTCTTCATGATGGACCTGTATTGATCTGCCCCAGCTCTTAGGTTTCTATCTCCATCTATCAGGCCTTCACATTCTTTTAATCCCATCTCAGCCCTCCCCAAAGTAATGAGATAAGAGGCGGGCTGGAACGGCTGATAAAGGGGAACTGAAGAAATCCATTAATGCTGTTTCTGTGCCAGGAATTACAAACCCCAGCCCTTGGTAATTATACTTGCCAGCCAACGACCCAGGACAGCAAAGGAGAAAGTCGGGCTCACTCATAACTCGTCTTGAGAAAAAAGCAACACCTGGAGGACCAGGACTCTTTGGTTCTTATGCCATACGTAGCACTGACTTGTTTGGGCAGAGAGGCAGGTCAAAGCAGGGCACTCAAACCCAAGCAGCTACAGCATCGATTCCTTAGAAGCCTAAACCAGCACAACTGCTGCTGCCCCAGCCCTGCCCCCTTGGCTTGGCATCTGCCCTGGCTCACGCACTCATCACACCCTGCACCAAACCTTCCCAAGCCACCTACACCAGCAAAACCCAATTTACTTTGGCTTCTGTGCTGCTCAGCAAAAAACTTTATTCCCAAAAGGGTATAATCTGCAGAGCCTGTATGGACACACACAGTCCGTGCATTAGGGTACAAGCCGTGGCCAGGAGGGGATGGTGATGAATGAGACTAAAAGATGCAGGATCTGAAGCACACGTGGGAAATGTGCAAAGACCCCAACAGTACCAAACCACATGCCCAGTCATGAGGGGACACAATTGTCACCCTGCTTCAAGATCCCTAGTGTTAAAAAAAAAAAAACAACAAAGCAACTCACGAGAGCCCAGGAAAAGTCAAATTCAGGACGTTTCATCAAGGTACTAAATTGGAGAGTGAAGGACAACTTATCAGGTCAACTAGAACATGCTTTAATCACAGCCTTTGGAAAAAAAATGTCCTTGAATAAATGGAGATTAATGGGCATTTCAAAAAACGCAGTTGCTTTAGTCTAACCCCTCCCCTCCAGATTTTCCTTGGTATGTGGCCTAATGGATGCATCAACAATGTAAAAACCAACAAAACCTAATAAAATAAATAAATTGAGACACTCATCCAACCAACACCCTCCCTAGAACAGCATCAGATTCTATTTTAATTGATACAATCTAAAACCCAAATCCTTTCTTGGGAAATATAAACCACAGCCACTTCAGAAGAAAACAACATAAGATTTGCCCAGGATTCCCCAGTTTATGGGAAGCAGGAATCCAGGTCACTGGTCAGGACCATACCACTGAGCACACTGGTGGAGAAGAGCACAAAGCATCACCTGATTTCATCCTGACCCCTGAGGTTTTCATTACTTAAGGCTTTTAATCTTTTTGAGCAGATATTTGGGTTCCTGGTATCTGTTGGTCCAGCAACGGGGATTCTGCAACCCACGCTGGAGCCAGCCCCAGTGCCGTGGAAGAGGCTGTTGGTTCCTCTCTTTCCTGGAAGCGATGCCTGTTGACAAGGTGCTCCATCTTCCTCTCAGCTCCCACTTGAGCAATCTGAGGGCTCGTTAGGAAATGGACCTAATTATGTTTGATGGATGAGGACTGAGGACTATTACTCATCTCTGTGCAGCGGACAGCCCATGAAGGATATGCCACAGAAGAATTCAATTGCAAGTGCTGCAGCTTCTCAGCATGTACCCAGCCTGATTCCACAGACCCAGAACCTCCACCATTCCCAAAGCTTCACATCCTCAGCAAGAGGCCATGGAGGGAAAATAATCAAATTACCCTCCTGACATCCAAAATGAGACCAGGACCTTGTTGTGGCAAGAACCAAAGGGTAAGATATTGTTGGAAGTAGCCTAGGCTCTGGAGCAGGAGCAAATTAAACAAACACAGAAGGCAAAAGAACAGAGGCCACAGCATAGAGTGATATTGGAGCCATAGGACAAGGGGGCATGGTTTGACCCTGCAAGAGGGGAGATGGAGCTGAGATGTGGGGAAGAACTTGTTTGCTGGGAGGGTGGTGAGAGCCTGGCCCAGGTTGGCCAGAGAA
>JAOXJM010000014.1:2275646-2286295 GCA_026413425.1 Tringa solitaria | reverse complement strand
GTGTGGTGGGAGGTGTCCCTGCCCAGGGCAGGGGGTGGCACTGGGTGGTCTTTAAAGTCCCTTCCAACCCAAACCAGTCCATGATTCTATGACAGAAGAAGAAAAAATAGGTCTTTGAATAAAATCAAGGACATCAATTCCTGTTCCACTATGAATACTTAAAAAGTCTCTATGGGTTCTCCACATCTGATGGAGCATCTCACACCTGTGCTCCCCCCTCAGTACAACTGCCTGTGATGCTGCCTGATTACCAAGGCTGGGCACTGCCAGGGCTAATAATCCTTCTCTGGCAGCAGGTTCTTCCTTCTGAACCAGTCCAACCCACTATGCAGCCTCCAAACACTTAATACTGTACTGGGGCCATTGGCAGTGACGCTGGGGCAGAAACAGGAGAAGTTCACAAGTGAGGCTGGTTTTCAATCTCATTGATAGTCCTCCCTGGACTAGTCCTTGCTTTAAGGTGGTTCATTGGCTGAAAAACCTTTGGGTTCACAAAGGCACATAACAGAGGTAGGTGACAGGGAATCACAAAACTGAGCCCAAAATTTTGAGCTCACAGATAAAGTATTTTTCCCCTTAAAGAAAGAAGAGGATTTCTTAATTAGCATCCTTTTCCACATTCTCTGTCCCAACTTCTCTGATAGTGGGAGAGAATATCCCACCCAGGAGGATATTCAAACATCCAAACCCTTGCTCAAGCATTTTAGTCTTTGCACATGGGCGTGAAGGATGCAAAATAATGGAAGAATGCAACTGAGAAACCCCAGAAAACAACAGAGTAAACCCCAGGCTTCTCAATTCCCAGTCAGTGTTCAAGCTGAAACCAAACATCTTTAAGCTCTTTGTACATGTATCCACTTCAATGATTTGGAGATCCCTTTGCAGGAGAAATTAGGGCTTTTTATACAACAGAGAATATGCTGGTATAATTTATTTTCAGTTCTGTTTGCTGCAGGCAGGTTAGCTCAGACCCCAGAACACAACACACTCAAGCAACACCTGTGAAGGAAATATTCCTGTCCTGGGAAAGGGGGACAAAAATAAATAGCATGAGCCAGATCAGTGCCTCAAACTGGTTTGCTGCAATCACACAAATAGTTGCATCAGTGCGAAGGAGAGAATGGTACAGGGCAGTGGAGACAGCTCATGGGAAAATTCATTCAAGGGAAGTGATGCTTAACCAGACTAGAGAGGAGGGAGGGTGCACGAAGCAATTCCTTACCTGGAATTGCAGTCAGGAACATCACCTTCTGCTTTCGCTCTCCCACACTAGGTCATCTGGGAGCAAGACCCTGCAGGCAAACAAGGACTGAGCTCCTCCCCACCCAATGTGCTTCTGTCTCACCCTTTGCCTTGCGGCAGGTGCCACGACTCCTCTTAAACACCATCCCACCCCACCATCCATCAGGACTTATCAGGCCTTATCACATCTTAATCCGCCATCATCCCCTCCTTTACAGAGAGAATGGGATGAAGCTGCAGCGAAGTCTGCAGAGGGAGATAAAGTCGCTTTCTGCAACCCATCCCCGCGGCAGGACTGCACGCCAGGGTGGCCCAGGCAAGCTGGGGCACACGCCAAAGCTGCTCAGTCCAGCCAGGGGGTGATGGCTATTCCAGCCAGGACCTGTCAGGGTACCCTGCCCTGGACCACAGCACCCACAGCACCCACTTCTCTCAGGCTCTCGCAGGCTCATAACCCCCTCTCGTGGCAAACACACAGCCCGCTGCTCCCTGACCCCACGCAGGAAAGACTTTTCCAGTGCTGGATCCAGATTTCCAGAGCCCTGTAGAGGCTCTGCCGATGAAGCACATGAATATTGATGATTTGCAGAGATGCAGCAGCAAAAGCAGCTGCAGGGAGACAGACTCTCCGGAGCCAAGTTCAGCAAACGCTGCCTGGTGCGGAACATATCCTGAGGCAGGAGAAAGGAGGGGAAAACACAGGGCTTTTGTGGGGAGAAATGTATTGAGCTTTTCAATAGCACTTAGAGAACCGGGATTCTACTTTAACCAGGAAAGGGCACTCCATTCCTTAAATTCAAGCTTTGGAAAAATCTTCACCTGTTCTTAAAACTGAATGACTCTATGGAAAAGCAGTTTTACAGCTGGACACTTGCATTGCTTGAGCGGTCGTGCCAGCGATCCTGTCTTGTAGGTCAAAACTCGCACAGAGAGACTCTGGCTGCCTCCCCTGACTCACTTCAGTTTGGCTTTCAGTGATTTATTTAAAGCAAGGTTATATTCTTAATGTTTCCATTGTACACATTTTAACCTGGAACCTGTCCTCCACTGCTTTGCTGAGCAGGGGCTGTACTGGGAGCAGGAGAAGGACTCCATCTTATGGACTGATGACCTATAGATCCTGTGTCTCTCCCCATACATCTATAATCACAGCTCCTTCCCATACCTGTGGCAGCCCCTGCGCTGCAGAAGTGCCAGATCTCACACATGCATATTCCAACATACCTATTCCCTCCAGGTAGCCCCTACTCTTCCTTGCAGTGCCCCCCAACACCCTGTATCTGCTTGAAACTAGAATATGCTACAGGTGGGTTGAGGGCTGTATGTGCCAACCACCCGAGACCTCCCTCAGAGGGAGCACAAATTTGGGTACTGAACCAAACCAGCCACCCCTGTGAAACCTGCAGGAATTCAGTGCTTTTGAGACATCTCCTCCCTGCCAAATGCTGCTGCAATTAGCCAAGGGATTCAACTGTCCTTAGCAGGGGGAGGGAACACACATATCAGTACAGGCAGATGCAATCTCCTGTCAGTATTAAGCCAGCCTAGAAAGCAAGTGTCTTAGTCCCTGCTGAGAAGGGATACAGAGATAGAGGGGGAGAAACAAATGGGTAGGATGTTTTCCAGTTCAGGAAGGGGAGTGTCAGGGCTCATTGCAAACATTGCAGCCTCCTCACTTCCCTACCAGTACAAGGAGTTCTGGTAGCGCAGCTCACGTTCAGGCTCCAAGACCCCAGCCAAAGCCCATTTGCTTTCCTCTGGACTCTTCAAATCCCAGGGATTGCCAAGGTCTACTTGGAAAAAGCTAATGGCTGCTCTCAGTGCAGCTATTCCTTCACCCCCCAACAGCATAAGCAGAGCTGCCAGCAGCTGTTTGAGCGCAGCAAAAAGCCAGAAGGGATGGTTTGTCCCCTACGAGCACCCTAAAGCTCACATACGATATTTATTAGGACTGCTAAACCAAAGCTGGTTCGTTCACTCTCTCTTCGTGCTGTGGGAAGGAAGAGTGAAGTGACACCTTCCCATCTCAAAAGCGGGAAAGTTTTCTGGGGACAATACTGCCTGTTCCTATCCCTCTTTTCCCACTCCTTCGCATGGGACCACATCCACAGCTGCCTCTTTGTCATGAAAGGGCTGAGCCAGGCTTTATATTACAGCAATACCAGCCAAGTGCATATTCTGCAGTTGAGCTGAATGCAAGCGACCGATGCAGGAACACTGCAGTCACTGCGCTAGTGCGATCCCCTGAGACACCTCTGAGCAGCCTGGAGTGGCACAGAAAGGAAACTGTCTGGCTACAAATCCCTTAAGACAAAGGGGGACCCCCCTCATCAGCTGGGCAAAGTCCATGGCACACCCAGGAGTATCTCTCACTCAAGGGCAACTCGCTCCAATACTCATTTTTTAAGGCATATGGTGAGTCTTCCAGAACAAAGGCAGGATGAAAAACTGGCACACCATCATACCGAGAGACAGGGGAAAACTGAGGATGGTTCTAATTTTGCAAAGCCTCATCAGCTGCTGCAGCATGGGCTGCTCCAAGTTTAGATGACATTGCATCAGTCCTCTCAACCTTCTAGTCAGGAGAAGGAAGGAAAAAACATAATACGTCTACTCTAATCTTTAAAAAATCAGATGTTAGGAAAGGCTTTGGCTAAAGCTAGCACTGAGATCTCATTTTTCCAAAATGAAATGAAATTTCAGGATTTTTTTCTTGGAAATCTGTATTTCCAGCGGGTTGCTGAAGAGGACTGAGTGAAGGAAGTGGCATGAGCAACCCACCCTGCTTATCTTTAGCAGTATCTGCTTGTCCCAAAGTTACAGGCTCAACAACCAACTCATACACAGAAGGGATCGGGAGAGAGGCAATTCAAAGCAGCCCCTTCATCCAAGTGCCCCAGGAAGAAAGGTGAACAAATGGATGCTAAGAAACAACTGGCTCCAAAATTCAACATAAATTCAGCGCTGTGAAAAGTGCTGTGGTTTAGACAGAGCTGCAGAGCCCTCCTCCTGAGGCTGAGCAGTGCCTAGGTGTGAGGAGAGGGATGGGGCTCTGCCACCTCTCCACTAGCCCTGGAACAACATCCATCCTAGAGTAGGGCAGTCTGCTGGGCCACTGCATGGAGCAAACCATGGTGGATGCAGGGTAAGGTCCAAAACTAAGAGAACAATGTGCCCTCTAAGCCTCAGCACCCACCACTGAAAGCAGCCACGTATCAGTCACAGGCCACACTCACAATTAACAAGATAAACAAAGCCATCTGTGACCCTAAAAAATATCAACAGATGTTGTTCCTCTGACTCATGCAGGCAGAGCAGGCACAAGGACAAATAGAGGCAAGAGCGAAGATCCCAGCTTATCTGCTCTTCCTCAGTTTGCAAGCTCCCCAGCTCCTTCCCAGAACTTCTGCTGAGCTGTGAAGTCAACACAGAATCAGAGAATTGTAGTGGTTAGAAGGGACCTCTGGAGATCCTCTCCTCCATCCCCCTGCCAGAGCAGGCTGGACAGGAATAAATCCAGGTGGGTTTTGAATGTCTCCAGAAAAGGAGACCCCACACCCTCTTTGGGCAGCCTGTTCCAGGGCCCTGCCACTCTCAAAGAAGTTCCTCCTCATGTTTAGATGGCACTTCTTATGTTCAAGTTTGTGCTCATTTCCTCTTGTCCTGTCACTGGGCACCATTGAAAAAAGACTGGCCCCATCCTCCCTTTAAGTATTTATAAGCATTGATGAGATCCCCTCTCAGGCCTCTATCCTCCAGCTGAACAGCCCCAGGTCTCTCAGCCTTTCCTCATCACAGAGATGCTCCATCCCTTGATCAACACACTCATAGTAGCCAGGTTTTGGGGATAAAAACATTGCTCACCTGGAATCCAATAAACATGTTGTACCAGTGACTGGGAGGGACACTTGGCATGGAGGATCAGCTTGGGTACGTCACAGGGTGGAACTGCTGGGGACAGCACGGGATCAACCACCTGAAACAGACCCTGCGCCATCGCCGTGTGACACCAGGGCTCCATCCACATGTAAGAGAGAGACACACAGATGAGCAAGAGTCTTATGGTGCAAGCATGCAAGAACACCCAAGGTGCACACATGTGCGTTTCGACATACCTCCAACGTGGGAAAGGGTAGAGGCAGCCCCTGTTCCCTCGGGGGAAAGCAGGTGGCTGCAGGAGTCACCGTGTTGAGGTGCCAGAGCAGGTCCCAGCAGCAAACCTGGAAGAAAAGAGCCTGGGGGTGAACAGGAACACGCACTGCACTGATGAGCAGGGCAGAGATCAAATCAATAACGGGAAAAGTCACCAAAATAGAAGTTTTGGAAGGTTCCAAAACTATTTGTGAAGTGGGGCCAAATTTGACTAATAGCCTCAGCCAAAACGGAGAAAATAATTAGAAAAACATTGAAACTTGTCATTTTTAGTTCTTCTTTTCTGATTTTTTTTTTCTAACTGAAACATTTCGCTTCGGAAATGATGAAACATTTTAGTCGCAGCAGGATCTTGGAGCCTTTGTCCCAGCGAAACAGGAATGTTTATTCGGTTTGTCACTTACTGACTGAGTTAAATGTCAGGAGGAAACCTCAGTGTTGCTTTTTCGTGTAAAAATAAAGAAAAATCAAAAACATATAAGAGATTTTATCCTGTAGTACAGGGCACCAGAAGAGGCCAGCACCTTTCCTGTCCAAGTCCTCAACTCCCCTGACATCCCAACAGAGGACCAAGCCGCTGGGGACTTGCCAGCTTGCAGGGAGAAGTGACGAGGTGACCTCAGGTGACAGAGGAGTTTAGAAGAGAAGGGTTGCTCGCGGGACCCTATCCCCCAACCCAAGGAGCTGTCCCAACATGGTCCTGGGAATGGCAGGATCAAAGGAAGGCTGAGAGGGCCATTAAAAGCTGGTGTGAAAAGCCCCCCAGAGCTCCCAGAATGGGACAACTGGGACCTTCCCCTGCTTCCGTGCCCAGGGGCGCTGGGGAAAGCCACATCCTGCCTATTCCATCACACAGAGGGGTCTCTGCCAAGAAATCAGCCTCTCCCGTGACTGGTGCCTTGGCTTTGTCTTATTTTAGGGTCTGATGAAAAGACTTGGGGTCTTCTCCAAGCTTTGCTAATGAAGGGCTGAGTGCCACAGCCAAGAGAATCAGGATCCCACGCTGCTCCCACCGCTCCCCCATGAGCCCAGACATCCCGTGCGTTTCCTTCCCTCGCTCCCTTCTCCATTAGAAATCCCTGCCCACACCCCACGTGGATCTTGCGGATCCAAGGGCTCACCACTGCGGTTTATCATCGCATAGTTCCTGCCATAGGTGGTACAATATCCACAGCAGACCCTGAACTCCAGTCCCTCCCAGTGCACTGACAGCTTGTCCCAAAAACCACGCCGGCCTTGCCCAGATAATGACCTTTAACTACTCCATCCATGGGCCAAACGCTAAGTCAGCGCTCTGAGCAGCTCTCAAACTAGCCAAGAGGGAACTACGGCAAGAAATATTTTTCTAAACGCCATTACACAATTGCCTGCCTGAACCGAAGCCTGGGCTCGGCCATTTACAAGCATTTTTGAGGAGCACACCCCATTTCCAGAGTGTCCCACCACAGGTCTTCTTGGGACAGATGGCGACACGGTGGCTTTTGGGGTGTTGGTGTGGGGTATGGAGACCCCAGCGTGTGTCCACATCAACTGCCAGCTGCTGGGAGGAAACTGAGACCCGGTGATTATAACAGGGAGGGAATTGGGAGCTGGGGCATGAAACTAGAGAGGGGAAACATTTAAGCTTTAATCTTGGAAACAGCTTCCTGATAGTAGATTTATGAGCAATGGGAATAGTCTCCTTTGCAGAAGGCTGGAAGCTTTGTTGCACCGGGCTTTAAAAACAAGACCGGATAAAAGAGTAGACAACAGACAAGAGGAATGGCTTGTGCTTTGACCATAAGATGGATAGGACCAGACGGTTCACTTCCAGCTCCAGCCACCCTGCCCGTACATCAGTGGCAAATCTCCCACCTGCCCTCTGTGGCATTTGCCTATTTATGTGATTAACCAGCAAAGGTTGTCAGAACAGCACAGCGCTGCTATGAAAGGCATCCAAACGAAGGTGACCAGCCCAAATTTCTATCCCGGCTCTCACCGCGCTGCAGCTGTGGAGGTAACCTCTTGGGGCTGCTGCAGAACCTCATTTTTCAGCTAACGCCTGGGTGTAGTAGCCAGAACCAGGGGCTTGACACATCCGACTTTTGTGCAGGAGCCTGTGGAAGGGGTATTTTCATTAATACATGTGTCTTGTTTAACTTGGATGCTGGAGTAGCTGAACTTTTTCTGACTTAGTTCTCCCTGTATATATATATCACACTTTCCTGTAATCAACCTTTCCTTTTTTTCCTGACTTGGCCTTTCCCAGCAAGTTCTTAGGTATTGGCTTTCTTCAAAGCTGCTTTAGTGCTGCTGAAGGATGTTGAAGTGACAGCTCTGGAGACCCAAGCACTATACTTGCCCACAAAAGCCATCCAGCTCAGGCAGCCGCAACGTGGGATTCACAGCTCCTAACTCCCCTGGTCCCGCTTCCAACCTCAGTATGACCTGACCATGGCAAGGGGTGAAAAAGCTAAAGCAGCCAACAAGCTCCACACCTCACAGGCTCCCGAATTCTTCATATACATCCTATAACATCCACAGGTGAACATCAAGCTGCTGAGCTGTGTGGCTCAGTCCCATCACATCGGGCAGCTCTGGGGACATATGACACACACACACCCCCCCACAGCTGGCTCTGATTCTGTGCCCAAGAGGCCACGGCAGAGCTGGCAACCCCAGGGGGTCGGTGCTCCACGCTCAGACCCTTCGCCAGGGTCCGTCGGGAAACCTGCCCGAGGCTCAGCCTCATAAAACCGCCCAGCCAGTGCCCTGAGAAGGGATTAGATGCGAAAGTCTGCGACCTCAGCAGAGTACAGCGAGTCAAAAGCACTCTGACTCCAGGCTTATTGCCCCACAAAAACATCAGTGAAATCATTTCATTAATCCCCAGGGCCCCATTTCCTTCCTTCCTTCCCTCAGCCAAGCCGAAGCTTAAAATAGCATTTTGCATTCCTCATATTTCACTCCAAAGCTAATTAATACCCAATCAGCCAAAAACTCTTCTCACAACAGCCTGGCTTGATCATGCAACCTGCCCACCCTTGGCAACGGCAAAAGCACTCTACAGGGCTCCCAGCTCCTCCCAAAAGGCATTTCTGATGGAGCATCTGGAGAGAACTGCTCTAAGGCAGCAAAAAACAGGAAAGCAGTGAAATTAAAGCCCCACGTGCAGTCTTACCTCTGTCCCACGTGCACACACAACTCTTACATGTCCATAAACAAACTCACACTGTTTTCATTCCCCAACACCACAAGCACAGCTGCTCTTCACCAGCTTCTAGCAGCCCCTAAAGGCAAAGACACAAGTTGCCTTCTGCCTCCCCTTGTTGGTACCCGCGCTACAATGCAGGGCTGAGACTGTGCTCCTGCCTGCTTCCCTGTGCACGGGGAAACAAAGAGGCAATTTTTAATTCAGCTAAAAGGGCCTGGCAAAACCCTCGGATCCAGGGCAAGGGACCGGAAAGAAGATGGAGCACAGGTCTTTCTTCATTTGGACTTCACAGCTATTCCTCACCCTCTCAGCAGCCAAGCATGAGTCAAACGACAAAGCTGTGCAGACGATGGAGTATAACTGCAAAATCTGATGCGAGTCTGAGCCGTGCAGGAGACCGCAGCCAGGAGAGCTCTGAACACATCACCCCACAAGACATCAAGCCCCTTGTTACAAGATCTTTCTTGCTCAAGGCCCACGCACACCCAGCACGGGCTGAGAGGATCACACACGAGGCACTGGCTGTCTCTAGCATGCAGGGACCTGGGCTAGGGGGAGGTGTCCCTGCCCAGGGCAGGGGATTGGAACTGGATGATCTTTAAGGTCCCTTCCAACCCAAACCATTCTATGATTCTCTGGCTATGGACCAGGAGAGGCTGTAACCAGTGTCCCAAACACATGGGGAAGACATGGCAGCTATAGGGGAGGGAGCAGAGGTCAGCAAGTGCCATCTCACACCCAACACAACATGTCACTTTGTTTTTGCAGTCCAAACTTCCACCCAGAAAGCAAACACAAGGACAGACTTCACACTTCAGCCAGTCTCACAAGCACCAGCCCTTGCTCACTGTATTAGCAGGATTCTCATTAACGCAACCACCAGGAATATGTGGCAGTACCAAGATCTGGAATGAGTTTTTGTGTTGGCTACAGCCCATGTCTGAGGACAACCTCAGTCCTCAGAGACATGGTGGCTCCTTCATCCATCCTGCAGCCTGTCCACAGCAGGAGGAAGGCATGATGGCACACAGCAAAGGAGGAGCAAAGACCAGTTCTTCCCATGGGGCACCAACAGTGGAAACACAAAGTCCTCTCGCTCCTCAGCTGGATTGAGCTTGAAAATATTTCCAAAGGGCAATGTGGAAAAATCCTATTGCCAGTGCAGCCGCAACAGAATTCTGCCCATGGGACAGCTCTGAGGCAAATTTACAGTTCTGTACAATGGCGGATGGCTCATACCCTCAGTTTAAGCTGAGCACCAAGCAACCAGGCCTTGCATTTGCTGCTTAAAAAAAAACAAACACATAAAAATGCCCACACCAAGTGCCCTGCATCTCTGCAAAGAGCTCCATCTCCTCCAGCTGACAGCTATGAAGAGGCAGAAGAGCCTGACCCTCTCCCCCAAATCACAGAACCCTTCAGAGATCATGAGATGGGAAGCCTGCAGGGGTTTTTTGCCTGTCCCTCAAGCCACAATGAACCCTGCTCCCCTGGGACAGCAGCTGGCCTTAATCCTGGATCCCTCACAGGTCACCACCCCGGAGGTGCCCCAAAATAAAAGCCCTGAGGAGCCACAACATGGGAGGAAGCCTCTCCTTGGTGCAAGGGCCACACACCCACCTCCTCTCCCCACTCGGGCAGCCCCTCACCAGGGACTGCCTGTCCCCACGGCCAGGCCCTGCCTCAGGCCCTCCCCAAGCAAACAGGCCCCGGGCCCTCCCCAGCGCACCCAGAGGGCTCGGAGCCTCCCACAGCCGGACGGACACGACGCCCAGCGGCACCACGACCCCTCACAGAGCCCGGCCGGGCACCCACTATAACCCAAACAGCAGAAAAAACCGCCCTCCCCAATCGCGCCCGCCGCTGTGAGGCGGCCTGGCCTCCGCCGGGCCTTTTATACCCGCCCCGCCGGGCTCGCGCCCCCCGCCCCCCGTCACGTGACCCGGCCCCGCCCCTCGCGTCACGCCCACGTGCGGCAGCATGGCGGCGGCGGTTGTGGCGCCCGGGGTGGCGCCGGTCCGTGCCCGGTGAGTGCGGGCCCAGGGCTGCCCCGGCCCCAACC
>JAOXJM010000014.1:2223253-2238140 GCA_026413425.1 Tringa solitaria | reverse complement strand
AAGGTCTCCCTGGAGCCTTCTCTTCTCCAGGCTGAACACCCCCAACTCTCTCAGCGTGTCTTCACAGTAGAGGTGCTCCAGCCCTAGATCCATCATTTTTGGTGGCCTTTGGAGCAGAGCATGGGCTGCCACAGTTGGAAGAAGAAAAACCTCTTGGCCATTTTCCCCTCTGTCCCGCTTTTCATTGAGCTGCTTGTCACCTTCCCACCTTCCCCCAATTACACATCACCCATGACGCTGTTTGAAGTGGTTTTCCACAGAAGATCTTTCTGATCTCCAAACCCTACCATCCCAAGAGGTGGTGGTTGCTAACGATCCGCGTCCCTTCGTGCCCTCATGCGTAGAAGGGGCAGCCCTGGGAAGCCCCCAGACGCCATTCTCTAGCCCTGAGCCCCCCTTGCCTGTTAATTTATCTCTAATAAAAGTGGTTTTGGTGTACAAGACCAGCAGGAGCTTAGTTTTTAAGAAGTCCACACCTGTGCTAATTGTGGCCCATCTCCTGTATTTAAAAAATTAATGATTAAGAAGGTTCTTTTTTTTTTTTTTTAACCATTTATTTTATTTATCCTATGGGTGATACTGAATGTGGATCAGCTAATTATTTTCTACACCTTTTCTAATTCCAAGCTTTAAAAAAAATAAATAAAGTTACATGTTATTATGGAAAATTGAAATACAGGTAAAACTCTCTCAGTTACATTTGATCCTGGACTTTTTCAGTCTAATCCTAGATGTTTCTAGAATATTCCCTTCATCTTCAAGCTTTCTTTTTCTGCAAGTATCTTTTTATACTCCTTGAAACATTACAGAGTTTCACAATATGAACTCCCACTAGTGAATTAGAAATTCACAAAATGCACAAAAGAGCTTAAAAAAAGAAATCTGTCAGAATAGAAATAATTTTCAAAACATTATTTTGCTCTTCCTGCATTAGTAACAGCAGACCGGGCACTTACAATGAGAACATTAAAGATTCTTTCCATTTGTATCCCTTATTCTGTTGACTTTTTGAATTTGGCTCAGTTGTGACAATGACAAGAAATTCTACACTTTCATTTCTGTTTACATTACAATCGGGTTCCAGTAAAACCCTCAGCAGCATCGTGGGCACTTCAGGGGAACATTTCCATCTTGTTTCTGTTTAACTTTATTTCTATTGATGGTTTGTTTTGATTTAAAAAAAAAAAATCATCTTTAACCTGTCTTTCTCCACCGAGCAGGACATTCATCCTTCATTAGGTCCTTACATTCCTCCCCCAGCCAGGGGAGAATTATTCCCTTTAATAGCTTTCCCTTTAATAGGTTTCCTGTTTCTCTCAGTCTCATTTTAAGTGTTTCCACCAAAACACCATTTGGGGGTAAGGTCTTTTCCTTGGGGGAAAAACTCCATCAGCACCTGCCTAAAAGCTATTCACCCATAGGGAAGAAGTCCAATGTTTTTTTGAGGGGGTATTTTGCTTTTTGGGTTTTTTATATTTTACAAACAATGAGGTAAAAATACATTTCTCCTTACTCCTTAGTGCTGGGGCCATCTGGGGGCTGCAAGACCTCAGGCAGGTTATAGCATCCAACTCCTTCGTGATGTGCCCAGCTCCAGGCACTCGCATATAAAAATTGTAGTAATTTTTCTCAAACTTTTCTGCATCAACTGCAAGCTCTTAATTGGCCAAGAAGTATTCCTCTGACCCAGAGACTCTGGAGTCCACTTCTGAGCAGAGCTTTTTCCGTAACAGCGAGAGATTGACATAATTTCATTAGTAACACCACGTGTCGCTGGGGTATTAACGTTAACTTGAGCTTCTAAATGTGATATTTCAAGTGCACTTAAATAACCTCTCGGAGAGTTTTTGAGGCTAAATTAAGTTATCAAGTGTGGCTCCAGCTCCCATTGACTTTGCTTAAACAGCATGATGTAAAAAATTCCCTATTGTCTGAGATACCTTTAGTTTTTCCTTTTTTTAAAAAAAAAACAACCAAAGATTCCTGGCATGAAACATCTGCTGACAGCAACAAAACATGCAAAGTTCAAAGCAAGGGATGGAACACAATGAAAAACTCTGCAACCTTAAGATGAAGAGCAATTAAGTCACAACTAATGGCACAATTAGCATTATCTAACAACTTCCTTGGTCACTAGGTTTCTGTCAAGCTCATATTTTGTTTTCAGCCTTGACAAATCACAGCCACCTCCTGCTTCACTTTCTGGTTCCCATGCACAAGCCTGATAATTTTGTGTGTCAGTCCCACATTATTTGGGAAAGGTTCTGTTTGGATTTTTGGGTCTTTTTTAAACCTAAAGAGGTGGAACTGCAACATCCCAACAGCAGAAACCCTTAAACCACTTAACATGTGCAGAGGTTCAGCGCTGGACGCTCATCGGGTTGTCCTACACATTGTAGTTGGGAGCAACCCCTGGCAGTCTCCAGGCAGTGGATGCCCCATCCCTGGAAACATTCAAGGCCAGGTTGGACCTGATCTAGTTGAAGATGTCCCTGCTCATGGCAGGGGGGTTGGACTAGATGGCCTTTGAAGGTCCGTTCCCACCCAAACCATTTAGAATCATAGAATCATACAATTGCCTGGGTTGGAAGGGACCTTTCAGATCATCGTACAACCATCAACCTACCACTGACAAAAACCATCACTAAACCATATCTCCAAGCACTATGTCTACCTGTCCTTTAAATACCTCCAGGGATGGTGACTCAACCACTTCCCTAGGCAGCCTCTTCCAGTGCTTGTCAACCCTTTGGTGTAGAAATTTTTCCTAATATCCATCCTAAACCTTTCCTGGTGCAACTTGAGGCCACAAATGGTGACTCTGTGATTCCAGTCCAGACTCCTACTCAGATCAGGGCTCCCTTCCAAGGGAGGCCAAGTCCCTCATTCCAGAGGAATAGGACACTCAGCCAAGTCCTGGTTGAGGCTGTGCAGCCTCCCTGGGACATGGCAACAACCCTCCTCCAGCTCTGAAAAGACATTGCCTGGTGTGGTTCTGCCACGTGCTGTGTTTCCTACAGGCACTGCTGGGACTATTGCCTCCTTGCTATTCCCCGTGTCCACAGACATGGCTCCGTGCTCCAGGAAGGCAGAGCAAGGACACTGGATGTGCACGGGGCAGCAGAGGCCCCGTGAGTTTCCTTGGCTCAGGCTCTGCCCCTTGGCAGAGGGAATTACCCAGCCCTGGAGCTGCCCCGGGCAGCAGCACGTTGCTTGTGTCTGGAGTGACATCCTCAGCGGAGAGCTCATGTGTGCACACATGCTCAGCAAGTCCTTTATTTGCTTTAGAATTTGTAAGAGAACTTAAGCCTTATGCCAAACTATGAACCATGACCTGAGAAAAGAGACATTATGTTCTTTATTTCTACCCTGCAAGACGAGCATGGGGAAGATCTGATCAGAGGCTGGATCAGGCCCCAACTCCATCCTGCACCCCCTGCGGTCAGATGAAATCTCTTTTCTACCTTTGCTTTCTTTCCTCTGCCTTTTTCCTGCCTATTTTCACCACAACCCACCCTGTTTTACTCCCCTCTGTCCCTCTCTGCACTGGGATGAACAAGAAAAACTCTGCAGAGCAAGATCACCCTTAGAGAAACCTGCCCAGCACCGGAGGCACAGCACGGGACAGGACGGATGCACTGAGATGCTCAGAAGAGGAACTACCAGCCTGATCCTGCAGGTTTGTGTTTCCCCAACTACAACAAGGATCCTTCCATTTCCAGAAGCTGAAATTCAGCTCAGCCAGGAGCCCTGCCATGGAGTTCAGCACCAGCTTAAGAGAATCACAGCATTAGGTTCAATGCTCCTTTCATTTTCTCAGGCTGTTTCTCTAGGGTGGAAAGGGCAAAATTTTTTGGTTTTTTTTTTTGCAGGACCTAAAAATGACAACAGATCTGCCCCCAAAGGCAAAGCAAAAGGAAATCTGTTAGGGTAAGGAAGCCCCACTTTGTGCACTGTGATTTATCAGTGCAGGACATGCTTCAGCCTAATCCAAACCACAACCAAGTGAAGGCAAGTCCGACAACTTCAAGAGAGGTTGAATCAGACCCTTCAAATCTCACCCGAGCGTGTGCTCACCGTCAAGCATCACTGCACGGGAGCCACAAACCACGGTGCAGGAGGCCCAGTAGAACAGTGGGAACTTCACACAAAGCAGGGATTTTGTTGGCAAAGTGAGAAGAGCAAGGTCTAGCAAATGGGTTTAGCACAGCATTGTAACAGTAACGTCTTCCCCAGGCACAGAGAGAGGCAATAAAGGCATTCGCAGGAGCAGCTTTGGGTACACACTATCTAAGGGATATCTCTCATAACTCACTCCGAGTTATTACTCTCCAATTGCAAGTTATTTTCCAGCCATCTTTCAACTCCAGTGAAAGGAAAGAACGTCCTCAAACGTGTTTATCTAATTGCCAGCAATTTCCATTGCAAGGCGGATGAAATAAATAAACACATGGGAGAGGCAGTTAACAGAATCCAGAGCATCTCACAAAACAACATTAACATCGTGGCACTTTTTTGCAGATTGATTTTTCTTGGGAATGGGGCTGCTTTGGGGCAGCCCAGCTGAATCCCGGGCTGCTTTGAGCGGCTCGTGCTGTCGGAATAGACCTAAAGGGTGACAAATAACGCTCCTACCAAAGCGGGAAAGAGGTTGTAAATTCTGATTGTAACTTACATGGCTGTTGAGCAAACTGCTTTTGTGTGATGTAATCCCTTCACTTTTTTGTAGGTTTTCAATCGCCATTTCAAGCTAAAGAAAATGTGCACAGGGAAAAAAAAAAAAAAAAAGGGAAAAAAGAAAAAGAAAGGAAATCAGATAGTTAGCAACAGCCAGGATTATTGTTTCTTTATTAATATTTGAATGATTAATGCTTTATATCAAGCTTGTGAAAAAAGAGGCAAACAGATGAGGCACAGTCCTTATGGGATGAAGCTGCAGGGACGTTATCGCATGACATGCAGGTGACACCACAGTGAGAATCCCTACTGGGGGCAGAGAGCGAGACCAGGGGGGGCTGTGATCTTCCACTATATCCATTGCCTAGATATATAAAAGAGAAGCAGTTTTCCTTCTCCTTTGCCCTTCAGACCTAGACCAAACCACCATCAGACTGCAGCAGGTCAAAGATCTGCTATAGAGAAGGTGCATTTTACCCAGATCTTCCAAGGAAAATTGGAATTAATTACTTTGGTGGTTATTATTTCTTAAAATTTTGACAAAAAAACTAATGGCAGTTAAATAAAACAAAGGCACAAGGAGGGCTGATGCACAGGCTGTATAAGCTAGAATAAGCTCTTATCCAAGAGCTCTTTGCTACTGAAGAGCACTGCAAAGGGACACTGTAGGAAGAGGAGAGGTTTCAATGAGGTGACCTTCTTCCCACCAAGCCAGGCTGGCACAGCTGGGTGCTACTTGTGCTCATTTCCATCCATCTCAGAGCTCCTGCAGACAGAGCCATGGTCCCTGGAGAGTCCCCTTGCTTTCCTCAGTCTGGCTTCTCTGCTACACTCAGCCCAGCTACGGCTCCTGCCTTGGCTTGGACCCTCTCCTGGACCCTTCTTGTCTTCTCCTTCCTGCTGCTGGGGCTCCCTTGGCAATCTCTGACAAAGTGCTCAAAGGATGCCTGCTGGACCCAGAGCTCTAGTGCTCTTCAGCACAAGCTTTTTGTAATTGAGGAAGGGAAAAAAAAATACCCCACACCAAAAAACCACCCCAACATTACGGGGCTGGCAGGAGCAGAACCTGCTTTTTCTCTCCAGTAGGTGTTCTCAAAGCCCTGTTATCTGTGACCTCTTGGTGCAGGCAGGAAAAGAAGGCACACAACAGTCAGCAAAACTCGCTGCTATCTCTAGCATCTGTCCTCATTTAAGAGCAGGGTCCTGCACTCCTCTGGAGGCACATGCACAAAGCATCACATCTGCACAATGATCGGCCTCTTCACATACTGGTTAGCTCCCCCAACACCAGTTTGCATCTTGGTGAAGATAATGGTAGAGATAAACCCGGTCGTTTACAAAACCTGGCTCTGTCAGGAAGGTGAGAGAACAGAACAAATCATGTCTAAGTCCTGAAGTAACATCCCCACGACTGAACGTGATGCTCTGTCCAAGCACCCCCAGCACGTGTTCCTTGGTTTCTGTCCGAAAGCACCACCGCTTCTCAAGAAGTTATCAGTGAATTCAAAAAAGGGTCAGTCTAAGACCACGCGTCAGTGTTTTTTGAGAAAACTGTCACACCGTGATGTGTCAGGGGGAAGCAGAGGCTTATTGCTGAGGCAGCCTTCAGGAAATGAGTCAGTGTTTGAGGGAGACACCGTTTCCTTCCTCTGTTCAAGGAGCAGCGTGGTGCCCCTTGAGCAACACTTACACAAGCACAGAAACACCGCCCGCCCTTTTGGCGTTTTGGTAAGTGTCCCATACAAATCTGCAGAAAAAAAACTATTGCAGGGGAAAGACTAAAAGCTCTTAACCAGCCCTGCACAAAGGCGGGGAGCTCTGAGGACTTAGTTATGAGAGGTCTTCAAGGATTTCCTCTCTTTTTATATCCTAATTTAAATGAAGATTAATAGTGCTCTGTGGCACACACACTGAATGGGACTGATTCATGTGCTGGTTTAGCCCTTTCAATGGAGCTGAACATCATTTTTCTAGCAGATAGGGAAGATGGGTTTCCTTAAATATTTGAAGACTTTATTTTAATGTACATAATCTTTGCCCAAACATCCCTCAACCTCCTGAGGCAGCTCTTACACTACAGCTAATTCTGAAGCACTACCTCATTCCCCATCCCTTCTGAAGACACCCTCCTGCTTTCGAGGTCTCAAAGCAGCTCTGCCTCAAGCACTCAACACCCTCCAAACCATCTTGCTTCCACATTCCTTGCAGCTGCCTCTCTCATTGCCAAGCCCTCGCTTTGCTGGTCACTTTGACATCCATCCATCCATCCATCCATCCATCCATCCATCCATCCATCCACCCATCCATTCATCCATTCACCCATCCATCCATCCATCCATCCATCCATCCATCCATCCCCTCTGCACTACACCCCCAAACCACATGCAGACCCCACGGCTTGGCTACCTCTGCAGGAGCTGTTCTTCTCTTGCTCTCCACAGAGCTCTTAATCCTGCCTTAAATACATTTTGCCAGGACTACAGACTCTCCGGCCTCTTCAACACCAGCCTTTCTTATTCTCTAAACAAGATACCACAACAAAAAATGATGTTCCTACCCATTGATTTAATTCAGTCAGTGCTTTCCTTTCCACTATCCATCCACCCATTATTATGGGAAATTCAAAGCAGTTCTCATAGCTCTGCTTTATCCCCCTCTGACCCTGGTCTGTGCTGAAAGAACTGGAAGCCACACATGGACACATCTCTATCCTGTCTTCCACCCATTATTTCACCCTCGAGCCCCCCGACAAGAGCCACAGACAGTTTGGGTTAAAATACCTTCAGAAGGTTCATCCCTACATGCAACAGAGGGAATTTATTTCAGATGCGTTTTCAGAAAGGTCACTTCCTAAATTCTTTTTTTTGCTGAACAGCTTTACCTCATGTGACAGACAGCTACAAGCTAAATCTGTTCATGGGACATTTCTGTTCACACATATTCTACTTGGGCTTTTGACACCACGGAAATTTAAAGAGAAAGACCCAAAAAACTACCCCAAAAAACAAAACCCAAGAGTAAGGTTGTGCTGCTTTGCAAGATGCATCACATGCGGGCGACAAGATCAGCAGCTACTTCCTTCAAGATAACAAGCCTGAGCAAAAATCAGAAGATGGTCCAATGCTAGTTTTTAACTATGAGCAGTTAAAATACATACACACACAATTCTCACGTGAAAAACAAACCCCAGCTAACCCAGATGCTGTCTTTTTCTCTTTCACCCAACTAAAGACTTTTCCTCTACTTCTACCTAAGGGAGAGCACATTTATTCCAGGATCAAAGGCAACCTTTCAAGGCATAAAGATTCAAAAAACATGAAGTCTATATTCTAAAACTCAGTGGGAAAAGAAAGTACAACCAAACCAGCCAGATTTTCAAGAGTACTCAGTAGCAAACGGCTCCTGTTTTCCTCCCTGGGTGGTGCTGTTCACATTTTAAAATCTGGCCACACGGGCTGAATTACACCTACATTTGTAATTATGTTTACATACAAACGTATAAACACACATAAGTCAGTCTGGGAAGGAAGGTGAGTGGTGTCCCAGAAAACGAGATCCAACCCACTCCTGGCAGCAGCCGCTCCTGAGCCGGGGAGATTCCCAGAGAAAAGCCCTGGGAGCTTCTGGCTGCAGAAAGGAGGGTTTGGGTGAGTGATTGTACCCCCCTGAGGGTGCTTCCATCACCCTGGCACCTCGCTTGACACTTGGAGGGACATGATTAAAAGCAATTAGAACTCTAAAACATTTCTGTTTGATAAGTATTATCCCTAAAATATATTTTCTGTAACATATGGCACGGACAGAATACACAATGGTGTAGGAGATCCATACAAAGACTTTTCGATCACTGTGCATTTGGCATCATCAGCCTGACATATTTTATGTGCTAATTATCCACTGTGTTAATAACGGATTTTTCAGGTCTCCTCGTAATTAAAAATATCTTTATACATTTCTTTGTTTTGGGTAAGCCAAGCCCCATGTTCAGATGTTATACTTACTAGAAAATGTAAATATAGACAATTCCTTTGAATTGGAAAGCCAAAACATTTTGCTCAGGGGGAAAAAGCCAAAGACCCTGAGAATTTTCTCTTATCTCCATGCTGCATAATTTCAGTGATAGGCTCAGAAAGTCTGTCAAGGCTCTGCCCACCAGCAGAGAGACATTCCAACTCCTGTTGAAAAATATCTGTAGTACACCAGTGTCTATTCTCTCCCTTGCACTTGCACGGCATGTTTTACAGACATATACACAGTGATAACGACAGCAAGTTTTATTTTCTGAAGGTTTTTCAGTTCCCTTGAATAATTCCTGGCCCCCGAGCTGCAGTATCTGCAGGGCTACATACCGTTGCTGGAGAGGAGCGTGAAGTATGTGACAGGGAATGTCTAGTGTTTTCCATCCCCCCATGAATGAGATAGGCTCCCGAGCCGGAGAGGATCGGACTTCCCCCAATGTCCATGGTGATGCCCACCATGTTGTGAGAGGGAATGGCTGTAGGAGAGGATGCCGCTGTAGTCACCTGAGCTCCACCTCCCTGCGGTTCGAAGTAGGATGCTGCGCTGCTGGGGGCGTAAATCTGAGCTTCGGTGTTGTAGGAGTAGGTGGCTCGTCTGTCAAAGGAAGAAGAGGGTCAGGAGGTCGGGAGGAGCCTGGAGAGATAATCTCATGGACAATAGTTCCCACAATCTGGACCACCTTTTTAAAAAAAAAAAAAATTCGACTCCATTGTTGGTGGGATTTCATAGAATCATAGAATCTGTTGGGTTGGAAGGGACTTTTAAAGGCCATCTAGTCCAAGCTCCCTGCAGTAAGGAGGAATATCCTTAACTAGATCAGATTGCTCAGAGCCTCATCAAGCCTGACCTTGAATATCTCCACGGATGGGGCCTCCACCCTGGCCCCATCATTCTGGGCAACCTGGGTCAGCGTCTCACCACCCTCACTGTAAAGAACTTCTTAATGTCCAATCTATACCCACCCTGCTGTGGTTTTAAAACTGTTGCCCCTCATCTTATGGTTACAGGCCGTTGCAAACAGTCCCTCCCCAGCTTCCTTGTAGGCCCCCTTCAGGTACTGGAAGGCCACTCATTATAAGGTCTCCCTGGAGCCTTCTCTTCTCCAGGCTGAACAACCCGTTTGTTCCACTGAAATTGAACTCTGTGCTGTAAAAATCACTGTGTTAATTGTGACAATGTTAATCAGTCCCGTGAGGGCCCTGGAGCAAAGGACCACAGCCAGAGCAGAGCCCAGGAGCTGCTCTGCAGCCATGGCAGCAACATTGGTGGAGAAGGCTGAGAGCATCCCGGAGGGCAGCAGATGCTCAAAACAGGGGTTACAGCAGAGAGGAGGAAGAAGAAACCTTACAAACCCCCCCTTCTTCCTCTACCAGTTACGCTCTGGTTCCTAAAGCCACCCCACCTCACCACACAATGGGCAGAGGAAAACACTGGGCCATTTATGTAGCAGGATTCCCTGGAGAACAGCCCCTCCATGAGGAAAACACCTCCTCCGAGGCTGGAGTCTGGCTGAAACTACTCCCGTGCACACAAGGGAGCACGGGAAAGGGTTGTTCCTCCTCTTCCTCCCTTTAACAGCGGGCAGTGCCAGCAGCAGCGCCCGGGTGGAAGGAGCCGGGGAGAACCCAAGGGCTGAGCCCAGCTGGGAAGGGAACAGGGCTCTGCTCCAGCCAACAAGAGACTCTTACATGGTTCCATTGGTATAAACAGCTTCTCCTCCTTCCACATACTGGACCTGGGATGGATATACATGCTGCACGGATTGCACCTGGAACAAGCAGCATAAACTCGAGTTACGGGTATGTTATTGCCAAGGAACGGCAGGAGAAATTGCATATTAAATCCTTAAACAACTTTCAACTTTACCTTGACATTTAGGCTTTCTTTTTAAAAGGAAAAAAAAAGAAAAGAAAAACAGAACAAACAAAAAACCCCACATGCTTAGGAATCCCAAAGGTCCAATTTATTTTAAAAGGTCATATTAAAATAAATAAATAAGTAGTTGCTCCATGAGCAGTGGAAACAATGGAGCTGGGTTTCCTCTGCACACATGTCTCAGGGCTGGTTCTCCGCTGACTAATAAGGGTGAGATCACGCTGCAGCCTGTCTTTCAGAGAGAAGGTTGCCAGCGTCCCTCTGCACCCCAGCCCCCTTTTTCCTTGGTTTGGGGGGGATATACTTGCCCTCTGTAAAGTTAGTGTTGTTTTTTTTTTTTTCTGATACTGAGCAACCAAATAAAAAATTGCTGGAGGAAGAAGTCAAGAGAGTCAGACTCACTGTCCACATGAAGCAGCACCACATATGCCTGGTTTCTTAGGAAACAAGGACTGCAAAAGGCAAAGTCCAGATAAATAAAAACACTTGCATGGCTCTCTGTCACCTAACCTTTCTCTGAAGCCACACGCAGTGAGTACGTTTATTTGTGTAATTAAAAAAAATCCCTAACACCATGCCTCTAAAAAAATCTTTAGAGAGGAGGACTGCTTTTAAATGGCAATTAAAAGCATCCATCAAATCTTCAAATATATGAAAAGCAACTGCTACAGTAAATGTTTTTTCCAAAACTTTAAATATCTTGAGAGTTTCTTTCACCATCAATCTCAGAAAGGAAGAGAGAGATGGAGAAAGCTGCTCTCACAGTGATCGCCTGTTCTCTAATTGCACACAACCCTCTAATTACGATATTTCTAAGCAGGTATCTGGCACGGTTTTAAATGTCATGTGGGATGTGGGGTCCTCTTGACATAGGGGTCCCTGTGTGGTGTCTCACCCTGGAGATATTTATTACCTGTTGTGGAACCTGCTGAACTCTGGGCACAGAGATCTGCTGCATCTGCGCTCCTTTGGGAGCGGAACCTGCTGCTTGGACCAAAACCCTCTGAAAGAAGAAGAAACAGCAGCAAACGCTTACTTTCAGTCTGTAACAGAGTTAGGATTCTCTTTCAAATTTTCATGGAAAGCTTCCCCTCTGCTCCTGAGGCAGCAGGACCCTTTGGGTACCTGTGGTCTCTGTCCTTCCAGTGTAACCTGCACTGGACACCAGCCCCAACTCAGAAGCCTGAACCTGGGAAAAGCTGGATCCACGTTTTCTGATACGGATCATCTTTTAAGTCTCCACACAAGGCAATAACAGCAAAGGGTTGATTGATGAGAGGAGCTCAACATGAGGTTCAGTCACAGCTAAACAAGAACCACTCCTCACACGTTCCCATTTTCCTCCTACGGCTGCAAAGTTTCTTCTCTCATGGCTGCAATAACAAACCATGCTCTGCCTCCTGCAACATCAAATTGCTCTCTCCAAGGCACTACAGACCCTACAGGTTCTACCAGCACCAAAGCTCAGATGGTTCTGTGCCACCAAGAGCAAAGAAATGCTTTCTGTTGCCTTACGGTGGTCAACTCTGTCCTCTCCCTCTCCCCTGTCCTTTCCAGCGTCCCCTGCTCTTTGCGTTACGCTTGACATTCAGTTTGAGGATGGACACGCATCTCGTAGAGCGCTCAGCACCTTGCAGATCCAGCCAACCGAGCGTGGGGATGGAAAGAAAGGATTCAGCGAGGCCTGTGGGAACAGAGCCTGGGATACCGGCATGAGAGGAAGGACGGAGACATTCAAGCCAAAGATCAGTACGGCCTTTTAACTGATGAGGACCTTCTCCGAGGAGACAGTCACCCTCTATGGCTTGAGTCTTTAAAAATACCCAGAAGATTGGGCCAACAGAACAAAAACCGCAAAGCAATGCCACATGAATACTAGAAGAGACCTTGCCAATTACCAGCCATCTTATATACATATATTTATGATTCTGAGCCCTCTGACGCCCTCCCAACATGCCCTTTGTAAGCAGCCAGAAATTCTATTCTAGCAGAATTATAGGAACGTGGTAATTGCCCAGATTTCTAGGCACCCTCTACCACACCAGTCCCCAGGTGACCTTCACTAAGTCTGGACACACTGGAGATCCTGCTGCTGAGATACGGACACATACACTTAATGCCAGCCATCACTTTGTCCCTTTTCTCTCCAAAAGAGGCTGTAACTAGCACACAATTGGAACATCAAAAGCCCTTGTTCAAGTCAGGCCTTGGCAATGGCACCTACATCGAAGGCTCAGAAAGATCTATTCATTTCTCCTATTTTTTATTCATTTTCTGTCATTGCTTTTACAAGTGATACACCTCCTTTGGCACAGCTGCCCAGCTCAGCTACTTGTGGAATTTGTCACTGCCTGTCCCGTTGCTCCCACTGCCTCCCAACACAAAAAATTAACCATCCCCGACCTGTAAGATGAGGCCATCCTGTTCATACAGCCTTCGCTCACACTGGAAGGTAGACCAGTGATCAACAACACCAAAGCCTTCCTCCTCACACCACCCACGCTGCCAGTAGTTCATTCCTAGTGTTTTCTTTGCGCTGCTGGTGAGAAGGGAAGGCTCTGGATGCTCCTCCTCTTCAGCAATATTCCACAATCCTCTAGGTCTTCCTTAATCCATGGAGTTCCACTCAATATTCCATGTCATGATGACAGCACTGGCAAAGGCTGGACGGGTAATTTCATAATCCAAAGCTGATGGGTTTTTCCAACTTCTTTAACATGCTGTCACAGTCAAATTCCCACTAATGACTTACAGTCCCTATTGATCAGCGATACCCACATCATCCCAACACGAACAAGAAACGTCCCCCAGAGCAATGGAAGACGGGAAGGCTGGAAGATGACCATGAGCTGGCCAACCACGCACCGAAGCACACGCTGGGAATGTCCGAGTCTCCTGGCGAATTGAATGCTCCTACTAATTCACGATTTTCAATTGTTCCTTTTCATCAGCATCCAATGGCAGCTACTTCTGCTCACTTGGGAATCAGAGAAGGGCGTAGCTAAGTTACACCCACCCATCCTCTTATCCCTCCAGCTTCCTGTGACAGAAACTTCTTCTGATAGTTCCCCAAATGGCATAAAAAGCATCCAGTTTTACTTAACCCTTTCCGTTTTGCACTGGGTAGTTTTCACTCATCAGCTGAAGTTATAATTTCTGTCCTATCAGGAGACTTCCCAAGTGCATCATATTCATGTATATGAATCATGAATCATAAATCCCTCCTCCCCAATTTAAAACATGAGGATCCACCTACCAAAGGAAGAGCCCTCCACCCTCTCCATTAGCACTCCTCCACCCTTCTCTGTTGAGCTCTGTACCTGAGTTGCAGTTGTCTTTAAAGGACAGTTTCATTTTCTCCCGCTTTTATTGACACACCAAATAATGACAACAGGACATTGCACTGAAGCAAACACCAAACTGGCGTGAAATTACTTCCTTGGGGAGCTAAGTTAAAATTTAAATCCCGTGTTTTAAAGCTTACTTATTCGTAGGGCGACCACACAAAATATCTATGGCCTTTATCAACGCAAAGTCCAGCAACGGGTTCTCCCCGCTACCTTCGACGAGCTGATTAAAAATCCTCTCCCCCATTATAAAAACCCTGGATTAAAACACATCTGCCAGTAAAAGAGGTGTCTTCTCCATGGAAACGGCGTTCCCAGCTGCGAATACATTACCTGCTGCGAGGCTGGCACGGGCTGCACTACGGGAGCCTGGGCAGAAGTGTGAAGTGCCACAGAAGCTGCTGAGTCTGATCCACCCTCTGGACTCTGCATGCTCACTGCTGGGGAGAGCAGAGCACCGTCAGGCAGGGAAAACACAGCCCCACACCCCAGCAAACGCCCCGGGAACCCGCGGGGAACGGGAGCAGAATCCCAGTGGAAGAGCCAAGGGAAGCGCTGGGAAGGAAGGTAGCTGCCTTCCTACACAGAGGAGCCTTTTTAGTCTTGTAGCTAATTTTAATACGGTATTATATTAAGAAAAAAAAGAAAGTTGCACAATTGTTCCACAGAAAGGAGAGGGAAGGAACAGAAAATGCACTTCTAAATATAACCGAAAAGTAGCATTGGAAAATTATTGTGTCACAGTGAGGATATCTTGAGATCTGGAAGAGTAAGAGCATGTTTTAAAAATCATTTTTTCTCCCTCTCTGCCTTATCATGTTTTAACTACTGCAAAAAAAAACAATAACCAAATCTAAGTACATGCCTGCAGCTTTCATTTGGAAAGAGAGGTGGTCATTTGGAAAGTGAGGAGGCCTACAGAAGAGCTGGAGAGGGACTCTTTGTCAGGAAGAGTGGTGACAGGACAA
>JAOXJM010000014.1:2192749-2208464 GCA_026413425.1 Tringa solitaria | reverse complement strand
TCTCCTTCTCTGGAGACATTCAAACCCCCCTGGACATGTTCCTGTGGGACCTGCTGTGGCAGGGGGTTGGAGGAGATGATCTCCAGGGGTCCCTTCTAACTCTGTATCATTCTATGATTTTGTGATTCTGTAAGGGTTGAAATACCCATTAAATAGGATGTTCTTGATGCAGATGCTACAGGATGCATGGGATTTCCAGCATCAGCCACTTACCCCAAGGTAAGGCTGAAGCCCTAATTTTTGGTATATGGGAGATGCAGCTACTCTGACCCAACCCCTAGAGGTAACTTTGTGCTGCCTACGCAGGGATCCTAAAATCCTGATTTAAAGTTTAGTGCCCAGAGCGAAGTGATGCAAACAGCCCCACTGCTCCTGCTGCACCCAGCCCTTGCACGGGGAGAGGTGTCCCTTCCCAGCAGATATTCCCTCCTGGGATAATAAAGCCTTGATTTTGGCAGGACAGGTCACAAAACAGGGGAGATGGCCAGCAGAAAGGATGCTGTTGCCCCACGTAAGAGCAAGCTAAGGTAGAATTTGAGAGACTACATGGAGTGGGAGGCTTTCTGCTCCTATCCCTCTGGGGGAACCAGTTCTCCTACCAGTTGGCAAGTACCACCCCCATCTTTGCCAAAGGCAACTCTTCCAGCAATTTCAGTAGACATTTTGCCTGAAGAAACAACAAATCAAAGTCGGGACAGGACAAAAGAAAGCAGCGGCTGCCAGTGTTTAGAAATGGCACAGATACTTCAGGTCAGCAAAGAAATTCAGTGACATATTTATCTCCCCTTGACAGACAGGTCCCAAATTTGGGTGACACTCCAGTATTCGAAGCAATTACTAGAACAACCCTCTAGAACAAAGGAGGAACGTGCTGCTACGGACAATAAGGCCTCAGGACAACACATTTTTCACCTGCAGGAGGACTCCAAAGGTAGAAGGAAGTGGGGAGGAAAGGCTCCTGAGAGGCAGAGCCCAGCTCTCTTCCAGCCCAGTGACATTTTTGAGTAATTACAAAACCTTAAGATCCATTATAATGTTAATTTGCTGGCTAGTTGTTGTGGAGAAGTGTAATTAGATGTTGTGTAGCTACAATGCAGACTGGAAGGAATGCTAAGAATGCCTCCACATGCAAACCCAGCAACAGGAGGAAGACCAGGAGCTGGAGCAGCCACACACCTCTGGAGCCTGGGAAGGAGTCCCAGCACAGAGCAGGTCCTGGTAGCAGTAGGTCCTGGGATCAGACCCTCTCTTCAAATGCAAAAGGCCCCCCTGCAGCCAAAACACAAGCCGTCCCGCAATGGCAGTGTTCAGCCAAGCCACCAGCCAGCGAGCAATGAGATTAGGTGTGCTTCGCTTCACATCTTGACACACTCCTCTCCTACATGTGCATCCTTTCAAGGACTAGAATCACAGAATTGCCTCTTGACCTTTAAGATAATTGAGTTCAACCATCAACCCAACACTGACAAAACCACCACTAACCCATGTCCCTCATCGCCACATCTACCTGGCTTTTAAATCCCTCCAGGGATGGCAACTCCACCACTGCCCTGGGCAGCCTCTTCCAAGGCTTGATAACCCTTTTCAGTGAAGCAATTTTTCCTGATATCCATCCTAAACCTCCCCCAGTGCAACTTGAGGCCGTTTCCTCTTGTCCCATCACCTGTGACTTGGGAGAAAAGACTGATTCCCCCTGGGTACCCCCTCCTATCAGGGAGTTGTGGAGAGCGAGAAGATCTCTCCTCAGCCTCCTTTTCTCCAGGCTGAACAATGCCAGCTCCTTCAGCCGCTCCTCAGAAGTTCTCCAGACCCTTCTTCTTGTGCTCCAGACCCCTCACCAGCTCCATTGCCCTTCTCTGGACACACTCCAGCCCCTCAATGTCTTGCCTGTTGTGAGGCGCCCAAAAGTGGACTCGGCACTCAAGGTGGGGCCTCACCAGTGCCCAGTTCAGGGGGACCATCACTGCCCCAGTCCTGCTGGCCACACCATTGATGATACAGGCCAGGAAGAGGGGTACCGCTCTGTATCACACCTCACACTGCCAGGCTCCAAACAAAGAAATCCGTATTTGCCTCAACTGAGAGCATCCTATTGTTTTATGTCACCATCTTCATTCAAGTTTTCAGGCTAAATGTCTTCTCTAATACAGGCCAGCCAGAAAATGTTTGGGTTTGAAATTACAAGACATTTCTTGGGTTGGAGCTGCACCCATAAGCAACAAGTGGGCTTCTAAGTAATAGTGGGCTGCAGCTTCAGATGACAAAACCTTCCAAAATTAAAGCAAATTTCTTTATACACAATGACTCTGCCCATTTCACAATTAAGAGAAGGAATAATTGTGGGGTTTGTTTTTGTTGTTGTTTTTTTTTTCTAAACACTAATCTCACAGCACATTTGGAACCCGAATCAGACACCATTTCATTTCTGAAACACACCTATTAAAAGGACTGCCAGATTTGATATATAATTTTTCCTCCACAAAATAAATTGATTAAATGAAAACTAAATTGGAGTCCCTAAAGCTTTATAACGGCAAACTAACGTAGCAGTTTTGCAATTTGCAGGTGGAAATACAGAAGAGTATTCATTTGCAGTCTAAGGCAAGTACCTAGTTACTCTGCAAAATAACATTTTTTAAGCTATCAATAGTATCTAAATAATTCAGAGGTGGAAAAAACAAATCCATCTCCTCTAGAAAGGAAAGCCCTCGGCTGCTGAGAACAAAGTAACCACCCTCTTAGGCCAAATGATCAGCAAAGCAAATAGTGTAAGAAAAGTGCTGCAACATTAACAAAGAGAAAAGTTTTCTAGGAATACTCTTGGAGTCCAAAATATGAACAGAATTTTGTAACAGAGCACATTTTATACGTTCACGGTTTTACAAAGGAGCAGGTAAAGCAGAACGAGAAGCAATGTCCTCAGCATCACTGTCTTCTCCTGGGTGATCACACGAGGCAGTGAATTGATGTGACAAAGTGAGTGACCACGAGGCTCAGCGGTTGGGACACCTTTTTTTCCTGCTTATTCCTTTTCTTTTTTTTTTTTTTAAATAGATATTTCAGATGGCAACAGCCTGTCACACTTGTTTGTCAGGCAGAGTTTAAATGTCTTGTGCCACTCCATCACCGAAACAGCCCACACCATGCTCCTGTGCTCATCTCAGGGCGATGACCTGCACGCTCCCGGGCCCTTGGCAATAAGAATTACACAGCTTTTAATTCTTAAATCGTATGAATGAGATGGAGTGGGGGCGGGGAGGAGGAATCGGGCCTCTTCTGCCAGGTTCCTGGAGGAATGTGGGACTCCCTCGGCCACCCGGATGTTTGTAAATTCACACAAAGAGCTTAATTAACAGCTCAAGGATTAACAAACTTGCTATTGTTATGAGCAAGGTCAGCCTCCCTCGCAGTGACACCCCAGCTGACTTAAAAACTTCAGTAAAAAGCACCTATTTTCTTTCTGGAGCTATCAAGAAGGTGGAAGGATGTTCTTGGAGCTGTAGCACCCCAAGAGCAGTGCCTCCAGGAGCACCAGTTGAATATTACTGGTTTTAAGCATCCTCTAGAATCGCCTGAAGCATCAACCCATTTTGGGTTTTTGCAAAAAACACAGTGGAAGAAACACTGAATTGCTCTGAACCCTCCCCAGCAACTTTTTCCCCTTCTTCTGCTGCAAAGAACAATGAAGATTTATCATTGTAGGAAGCAGAGGGAGATCGGGCTGAGGCCCTTGGGAGCCAAGACCCTGCTCCTGTGTGGGCTGGGAGGCTCCCAAGGGATTTTTTCCGAAAGAGAGAGTGCCCAGGTGTCTTGATTAAATCACCTCAAAGCGATTCTCCTCTCTGAGCTGCGCAGCTTCAAAAGCATCGGAGGAATCAGTCAACATTCATATTTTCCAGTGGTATTGGGGATCCACTTCTTTTTTTTTCTCCCCTTTTTAAATTATGAATTTTTTAGCTATTGACCCGTTATTGCCCTCAGTTAATTTTCCTTTCATTGACTGAATTGCAAAAACCAGTCTTTAAAAAGAAAGCCAGAGGAGACATGCTAACACAAACCTCCCCATCCCGTATGGTAAATCCCCTGTTTGCAGCGTTCTTCCCCAAATAGATGAAGAAAAAAAAAGGAAAAAAAAAGACATTTATGAAGGGGAGAGAAGACAGGTCAAAGAGCATTAATTATGGATGGGGTTTGGCACTGTCAAATGAAATATCAGTTTATTCTGTTACCTAAAGTATTGGACTGGGGTTTCTACAACATCTACACTCGACCCTTTCCGGCTCCCTGACTCACAGGTCTCTCATGGGCTATGATCTGTAGGTATTTACGAGCCAAACGTGCTTCAAACAACTCAAAGCATTTTTAAAAAGCTTCCAATACCTCTAGAGAGCCTCAGTTCAGCAGGTAGCCAGCAAAGGCCATTGCTCTGCCAATTTTAAAAGCAGAATGATTTGTTCTCTTAAAAAACAGTTAACCTTTTCAGAGGCTCCTTTATGTACCGAGAAGAGCTTCAGATGGGGAATAGAGGGAAGAGTTTCTTCAGGGCAGCCAGATGGAATTCCAAATCCAGACAGTTTAGCCAGGGAGCTAAGGGGAAGATGTCAAAGCATGCTTTCCATTAACGTAATAGCAGAAAACACAACTAGTTTAAAATACTATATACAATTATTGCTCTGCTAACAGAACCTTTGCCAATAGGAGTGATTTTATAACCATAGTTAGTTTAAACCAACAACAACAGAATTGTAAGTCAGCAATATGGTATTTTATTCTTAAATATTTGCTCAGGATGCTACTTGACATCAGACTTCAGTCAAAATAAACTTTAGCAAATGATATGTTAAATGATCCCATCTGTCTGTTTCAAAAGCAAAAAAAAAGTAGATTTTGTTAATCCTGAATTTCCAGTTCAATCTTCCAAAACAGAAGGGTCAGTTTCTGCTCCTATTTGGCACGTTGTAAATCAAAAGTGAATGGGCTGAGTTTGGTGGTATAGCTCAGAGGAGCACACACAGTCAAGACGTTAACAGCAGTTTTTAAAAACCAAGTATTGCATTAATTTTTTTAGTGGGGAAGTTCTACTTTCTGCAGATGGAGGGGAAAAAGGAAAACACCATCATCTCTGCATCTGCACTGATGTTGCTCGGGCAAAAAGCACTCCACGAGAAATGATGTGCATTGCTCAGCTGGGCGTTCATATCAGATTATTTTTTTTTTTTCCTCCTGCAATCATTATATGCCAAAAAGTCAGCTGGCTCACTCTCCAGCCCCACCACGGAGCTACACAGGGATCTTTCAACTGAAGAAACACACCTGTAGGAGTACTACAAGAGGTTTATACCAAGTTCCCGAGAGACATTGTTGTCTCCAGGATAGAGGCAGTTACAGCGATGTAAAGGGGAAAAGGGGAAAGAAAAAGAAATTAAAAAAATAAGTTGTATTTGCAGCCTTAATCTCCAGTTCCGTGGGTGTGTGCACACGTGTGTCCAAGGGAGAAGGGGGTTTGTGCTTCTGCAGGGGGAAAACTCCCACTGTTGTTAGAAACTCATAAAATGGCATTGGTACAGACATTAGTTTACCTTCCAAAATAGATTTTCTAGACACTGTTGTCTCAAAGGAACAACACTGTCAACTCACTGTGCCCAGCTGAGTACGATTTCAGGGGATGGAGAAGGGGACAGACTTTTAAAATTAAAATACTCTGTTATTACATTCTTGGACTGTATTATTGCATACCTTCTATAACTGATCAGCGTATCCTACTTCTGGTTTGGGGGAAAAAATCAGACTTCCAGGGAACAGGCAGTAGCTCAACCCTTATCTTAACTTTCTGACACAAGAAAATCAGTGTAATTTTCATAAACTTGAGAAAAAGGCATAAAAATGAGAGGTTACAGGCTATCAATTCTTACCAACTTCCAATTCCCTATTAGCATAGGGTGGCTGCAAGCCAGAAGTGTAAATTAATTAAAATTTAATAAATAAATGAAAATTTAAATAAAGGTAAATAAAAATGTAAATAAATTAAAAGGAGACATTAATCCATAGACACTTTCACTTTCTCCAGCAGAACTATTGCATAATGTTCTGTTTAATCATGTCATTCAACCCTCACCTATGAAGAAAGGAGCTTGAAATCAGGAGGTGCATTCAAAAGTATCACCGTGGAACATTCTGATGTCCAACATGAGAACAGAAATTCAAGCAAGACGCTGCCAAAATGAAAGCTATCACAAAAATTCCTTAATGGTAGACTAATAAGAGACTGATCACCAAAGTATTAAGTAATTCTTCGGGGAACATGAATAAGAATTGCAATGCATGATGTATTAATTCAGTTATTTTGTGGCATTTAAGAAAAAAGCTGGAGTTTTAAGGACATGAGGTTTGAATACAGCTGGAAAAATTCAATCCTCAACATAAATTGTCTCTTGAAATGTGGAAAGAGAGGGAGTGTCACCGAAGTTCATGCTCCCAAATATTTTTCCCCCCTTTGGCAGCATCCAGAGGGGAAAAGGCAGAGCCATAACCATAGAACCATTTAGGTTGGAAAAGACCTTTAATAACAACACTATCCGAAAAAAGGCATATGTGATTTTGATCAGCGAGTAAAACCGCAATCATCTGAGGATTTCAAAGTGCTTTACAAATATTAATCCTTACAAGTATCCCCATCTCAACTTTCTGGCTCCTGGAAAAGAAAGCAGGTATTGAATTTTTCCCTAATGGAAAATAGAAATGAAAGCACAGAGCAAATAAAGCAAGGTTTCCCCAAAACAGACTCAGAAGTACCAATAGATGTGGACTCCAGACCCAAAAAAAAGATGGGACTTGCTAGATCAGACTAACTTATGCCTCAGAGTATGGTAGGCAGGAGATTCTGATTCTAAGGTGGCTCAGAAACCCCAGATATTTTGATATTAAAATATCACCTTTCTGTGCCCATCAAGGAAGTGATGATTAGTGCTTTTTACAAATGAGATACTGAGATAGATCTCACAGGGCACCTGTGGAGCGAAAGACAAAGCACATTTCCCTACAGGGCAACAGTGGGGGACTTTAAAATACCTCAGCATTACAATAAGGCAGATCATGTTTTTATGAGTGATTGCATCCACGGAAAAGATGCAGAAAAGTGTGTATTTAGGAGAGGGTCACCCTGCAATCCACTACCCAGCTGAGCTGAAAGCCAAAGTGACAATGGATACAGAGGAATAAACAGCCTGGCCCTCACTGGTGTATCCGCCGGGAGGGATACAACCAGACACCGACTCCCAAAAATCAACTTGAAAAACGAGGAGTTTGTAGTTTAAGAAGCACCAACATGCAAGAAACGTGCGTTTCCTCCCTGAGGGCAAAGGAGGCTGTTTGCTCTCTGGGAAGTTGATCTCTAAAAGGGTTACGTATCTTAAATAGCCTGAAGATCCCTCATTGAGGCACACGGGGCTCTTCCCTGGTAACGAAGGGCTGTGGCGACGGCTCTTCCCAACAGTGAGGAGATGACGCAGCAGCAGCTGATGAGGCACCACACTGGAATGTCTTGGATGGGGACTGCAGAGGAGGTTTCTGTGATGGATAAAACACTCTGCCAACACGAAATAATTAATCCCCCATCTCTGTCGGAAGACAATCTCTGCTCTGCCTCTTCCACGAAAACACTGTGAGCTCTTTGGGGCAGAGACGGGCCCCGCTGCCCCGGATAACGGGTTATCAGGGTACCCGGGGGCTTCCCGGCACCGTAACAGCTCGAACGTTCATGGTTCTTAACTGATATCAGATAATAAGTCTAAAAGAAGCTATTTCTACTTAGTGCCTCTACTTCAAGAAAGATTAAATCACGAACTGACTCAACATTTCAGCAGACAGGTAAACCTCAGGGAACACATAGTTTATTAAACATTAGAGAAATGCTGGCTGCACTTTTGATCTAACAAGTCAGGGTTTTTTTGTTGTTTTGTTGTTTGTGGGGTTTTGGTTGGTTGGTTGGGTTTTTTCTTAAAGATTTTTAAATTCTGAGCAGCATCTAGATTGGGAAGAATGAAAATGTGGGAAACAGCAGCCGGTAAGAATGAAAAAGCACTTTTGCTGCTCCAATATAATTCAAAACATGAATTATCTGGCTCACAACTCCTTACCTCCCACAATTATCTCTGATGGTCGCAGCATACAAGACAATACTCTGAAATTTAAATGAGCCCATTTATTAGCACAGCAAGCAGCAGTTCTCACCATCTGAAGTGCTTCCTGCTGGCCAGTGGCTCTTCTTCTGCTGAATATTATCTGATCACGGTGATGGGAGCAATCTTACGGGAACAACCACAGTAAATGCGATTCCTAAAGGAAACCGTTGACACCACAAGATCCTCCGGGCTACACCCCAGCCCCTGCAGGTTGTCAGCCTCAGCAGAGGCTGGTGCCTCAAACATGAAGGGTGAATTTTGGATTTATGGCTTGAGGGAAGGTAATTAATATAGAAAAAAATCTACATTCCGAGTTCAAACAACTGCGGAGGAGTAGTAGCCCCTGTTTCTCCATGGGTTTTAGGACCCAGGTGGAGGATATTTCACTTTCCTGGTGGGTGCAAGTCTTCTGAACAACAGTGCCAATCTATCATATTAAGAAGAATAAATATTTGCTAGGAAGAAGAAAGCTCTGAAGATTAGCTTGGTGACCAGGAGTCATTATTTCTCTTATTATCTCTACCTATTAAAGAAAAATTTCCTCCTGTGATCGGTCATTTAAGGTCATGAATATTTGAAAAGATCTGCATTTCATCTTTTAGGGGAAAGAGGGTGGGGGTTTACACAGCACATGCTTTGTTTAAATGCAAGGACTGAAGATAACTAGACAGAACTAGTCCATGAGCATTTATTCACATCTCCCCCCACGTTTCACAGCCCAGAGATGAATTTCAAGTTGTTTTTCTAACTGTACCATCCAAAACAGTTTAGGGGAGGAAAAAGAAGGAGAAAGACATCCTTGCACAGACCTGCAAGGTGACAACACTGATGAAGAGTGTACCTACAACACAGCAAGAGGTTGGGCTTATCTCAGAGCTTGCTTCCTCCTTTCTGCAAGCTTCATCTCACAGTGGCTGTGCCAGAATTCTCTTTGCTGCCCAAACAAGAAAACAGTCTGGGTAAGAGAAAATCCAAGACTACTGCCTCCTTGCCAGAAAGGCCCCAAATCTGGCTGAACTGACTGAAATATCTGTGCACAATCCACCCGTCAGCATCATCTCCTGTGAGCATCCCCAAGCTGGATGGAGAAGGGCCATTTGTCCACCTAATCCCCCATCTCCAAACCCTTCCCTTCTCTGCCTGGGTTGCAGCAGAGTGGAAGGGTTTGGCTGAGCAGCAGAGAACAGGCACACTCACCTGAGGAAGGTGGTGATAACCTGTTTGGTTACTGGCTGCCTTCTCCACCCTTCTCAGCAAAGCCCTGCTTTGTCCAGGTGGGAACTCACCTCTGTCCTAAGACACCAGTGAGAACCTCTGCCACCCCAGCCATGGGCCCATGGGGAAAGGAATGCCCTCTGCATTTGGAGTTGCTGTCTCCATGCCTTGTGAACCAGTTCCACAGCCTTTATACACCCAGTAGAGGATGCTTAAGACCAGTAAGATTGTCCACCACCAGCCAGTAAACCCATCCCAGCCACAAGAAACACTAATCCAACCCACACATCATCAAGCACTGGTTCAGCTCAGGATCAGATCTTGGAGAAAACCAAGCAAGGAAAAGAAAAAGGCCTTTTCCCAGGAACTAATTAGAGCTCCACCACGACAGCACCCAGTCCTGAGAGCAACACAACATGAGAAATCCTTTGTGCAGAAGCAATCATCAGATGCAACATGCTCAGATCATCTGGACTGTTTCTGCCTTTGAACATGGTTTCCAAAAAGTGCCATTCTAGAAGAAATATGCATAATGACCATAAATAACCTTTCCAAATAAAGTAAACAGAATAATTTCAACCAGTGTTGCATTCAGGCCATCACTGCATCACAGCATAAGGCTGCTGGCTGCCTATATATGATAATAATGAAAATTAAATTCTCAGTGCCCCAATTTTTCTGATAACTTTAGCAATGGGTTAGGGAAAAAAAAAAAAAAAAAAAAAAGAGTCCTTGTAAAATGTCCCACTAATGATGCATACAAAACAGGTAACCCCCTCCACCCGAAGCTGGCTATCTGTGGACTAATATGCCACATGAGAATTTTATTTTACACTCCCAATTATGCTCGTAAACATGAAGATTTAGGTTCCTCCTAAAATGCTGCCTTATCCAGCCCAGGTAGGGGTATTATCTGTCAGCATAAGGTTCCTTTTCTAAAGCCCCCTGAACTCCCAGCATCCCAGATCCCCTCCACCAGAGATTAGAAGAAACAGAATAACTAATATAATTCCCCAAACAAGGTGGATGTTTGATCAGCTGTGTGTGAAGGCAGAAATTATCCACAATAGTTCCAGGGTTGTCATGGTGGCAATGGGATCTTCAGCTGATACTAAAGAATAGTCTCACAATGACTAGCTAAGGAAATTGCTTATTATGCTTAGGTTGTTTGCTTATAATCATTCCACCCGCGCCTTTTCCTTTCTCTCTTCTTCCCCCGACTTTTCTTGTCAGTCTTAGCCAGTGACATCTCCAAAAGAAGGAGCATCCTTAATTATGGGCTCAGTTCAATGGGACCCTTTGCCTTGCGTTAACCTCCAAGAACCACCAACCACTTAATCCCAGACAAGCTCCTGAATAACTGGAATAATGGTGGATTCAACACTGATTTTATCCCAGCATTTCCAAATGATTTGGGTACTTACAAAACTTGGCTATGGAGATAGAAAGATCTTTCTTCACATCCAGATTCACCCATGCCACGTGGACTTTACAAGGATTCACTGGTCTATAACGTGCCCACCAAGGTGTGTACCAGCCTGGGTTCAGTTCCCAATGGGAAAGGCAAAAATGTGCACTCCAAAGCTCTATGGGAAAAGAGTAAATCCAGCCAGGATGGGGAAAATATAATTGCACCTGCCAACATCTCCATCCAGGAGCCGTTTGGTGGCTAAGGGAGGTAGCAGCAAGACTGGAGGCAGGTCTCCTGCCCCAAGCCCTGGAGCTTGTAGCCACGTACCACCGGACAACCTGAGTCCTTCCCTATGGGGCAGGCAACATTTTGGAAACTTCAACCTACACACTGTGAATTTCTCCCAAGAGAACAGCATCAGCTGGCAAAGGTGCAGAAAGAAACACCCCCCTTTGGCACTACGTACGGCAGCAAAATTCACGGCATAGATGCAGCGAGCACCAGAAAAGTGCTTTTGTCAGCTCAGCTTGGGCTGCCCCGAGAGGCAGGAGAACTCCTGAAGGGCTGGTCTCCATGCAGAGACGCTGCTACATGCATCTTGGAGGTGGTGGCATCTACAGGAGCCTTTTCCTTGTTTCTGGTTGTTCTGCAATTTCTTTGTAAGGACTAGAGATTTTGTGAAAACTAGAGATGCCCTGAAGGAGTCTGAGCACGGAGTCACTCTGCCGCAGAAGACAGGGATGTGTCTCAAACTGCTGGTCTTCATCACAGCCCACACACAGGTACCTGCTGTCGATTTTCCTCATACACAGACATTCCCATTCCCACGCATAAAGCTGGGAAGAACTACCTCAAATAGAAAAAATAATTTGTGGAGACTGGACAATCATAACATGCATCAATGAACTAAATGATGCTGCAGAGCAGTGAGGAATACCGCTGCAGTCAATGCAATTATTTCTTCTGTCACCTTCTTGCCAGAGACCCTGAGAATTTCCTTCAAAGTACTGATTTGTGACAAGAAAAGAAAGAATCCAATTTTTTTTTTTTGCATTGGCTTTATATAAAGTCATCATTGGTACAAGATTCTGACCCCAGTTTATTGAAAGCAACTGCAATGTTCAATTGTGAATCTCTTTCAAGGCTTCATCACTACGAGACATTTGTACTATGCTGAGATTTCTCATTTATTAAGCTCAAAAATTCTTAATTTCTTAATAGAAATCTAAATTAGAGAAAAAAGGCAAGCTGATCAGTTGCCTTTAAATTACTTTTCAAATGTCTTCATTTGGCATTTCTACAGCTCTTAGTGCCTGTGTAACACCAGGTAAACAAACCAAAGCAGTTTATAATGTTCTGTTTGGGAAGACTCTTGCTTCTGTTCCAATTTAAAATTTGTCTCTGGATAGATACCGCCTAACCCCCAGTGTCATCAGTGAGCAAGAATATCATCACAAGAGAAAGATTTCTGCATTCATTGACATGAAACCACATGTCTACACTCAACTATATATCGTTTTAACAAGTTGGCTGAATTAAGGACATTTAAACTTTTCTAGTCCTTCTGTTTCAGCTGGATAAAATGCGGCCGTAGCCACCTTTCATAAAAACATGACCCAAAGCTGAAGGTGGGTTTAGTTTTTTCCCTTTCCCCCCCAAACTGGGAACAGTTTGTGGACTGATGTGTCTTGAAATAATTTTCTCCATGCTTTCTGTAGGTAGTGTGCTGTCCAAAAGGATCCCTCTTTGCTCAGTGTATTAAGGCTTGCGCTGAATAAATGTTTTCTTGTTTATTTATGTATTTGTGGCTTAATTAGTTCATATGCTACTTAGATGGAATTAGCCTAACGTGAGAAAAACAGCGCATTTTTTGACACTAAAGTGGATTTGTGAAGGCTTGAACACAGGAATAAAGAACCACCAGTCCAAATAAGACAAAATACTCAGTCCCAAAGCGCAGATTAGGGGAGGAAAACCTCACACGTGTTTCAAATATCGAGAAACACGATCCCGGGGCTGACACACACGGGGAGGCTGAGGCGCTCCTCTCTGCAGCACCCACGGCCAGCCCTGGCACGCCGGCGCGGGCAGTGCTTGGCTCCAGCTGGCCATCGGCCAGCCCCGAGCTGCGCTGGCATTTGTTTGAAGGGAGGGGAAAGAAGAGAGGGGAGAAGAGGAGGGGGGGGGGAAACTTGGTTTAAATATAACTCGACAGCCTCCAGCAGAAACTTTGGCTGAGAAGGCGGGTGGGAAGATACGCCTGTTGAATCGGCACTGCCCTGCCTGCGCTGTGACTCCGCACGCCGCAGGACGCTTTTAGCTCCGGAGTACTAAAAGTGAATAAGGAAAATATGCTAAAATACATTAAAACAGCTATGTTTACAGGCCTGTATTAAAAAGGAAAACATGTTGTGATTAAACGTAACAGCTGTCAATGCTCTGAGGTGTTACAAGCGTGAGACTATTTAAAGACAATGACTGGCGCCATCTATTTCACTGCGATGGAGCTGGGAAAAGCCACAGTTATTAATGCCTCACTGAGACTTTTCGTTTGGGGCAGCCCTGAAGTTGTCACAGAGGGGGGGTAACAAGGTGACTTTTTGTGGCACCCAATACTGTCAACCGGAGAATTTACCCCGACAGATAAGCAGGACACGTGACATCAGTGACACTGGCTGCTCAAGTCTTCAGCCTTAAATTACCATTTCAGATTTACACATGCAAAAATATACAGAAAGCGGGTTTTTAATGTACCTCCACATACATAACACATGATTTAACAGCGACTCTCTCTAGACCATACTCAGCTTCCAAGTTTTGAGACGGGCGTCCCAGTCCCTCCCTCCCACCCCTGTTGTGGGGGACTCAACGGGACACGTGGTGCCCAGTCCCCTGACAAAGCCAAACCTATAAATTTATATGCTAAACCTACAAACTTATATGCTAAACCTACAAAATGCTCTTTGAGAGGACAGATCTGATGCTAAGGGAGAATTTGCTGCACTGGGCCATGGCCACGGCCTCCAGCGTGTCACCTGCAGGGTTTGCAGCCTCGCAGGTTGCTGGAGCCGCAGCACTGGGATTTCACACTCCCTGGGACCCTTCCACAGCGAGGAGGTGGCACTCAGGGCCCCAGGACAGGGACGGGATGCTATGTGAGGAATTCATGAGATGCAAATGGCACAGCAGGGAAATGCAAAGCAGGGCCTGTCTGCGGAATCCCCATGCGAAGTCCGAGGGACCTGGCTCTTGCATTCCTCTGTGGCAGCGGATGCTCTTATCACCATCCACCAACGCCCTGGGATGTTCCCTGTTCCCTGGGATCGTTCCCCGTTCCCTGGGATCGTTCCCATTCTGCAGAAAGCAAGCAGGGACAAAGACCTTCCAGTTGTCAACCCCTGGCTTACTTTTGTGTGCGCTTTCAGCCTTAAGGCCAAGACGCTGCTGTTACCTGAGAAGCCAAATTCCATTGAAAAAGATGAGTATTTCCAAACCTCACCCGTTCGCTCCGGAACACCTTTGAGAACACCAACCCTAAAAGCTTCAGCCAAAAAACGGAGCATGCCCACGTCTGTACACGCCAGAAGGCAAATGCAAAACACCTCACAAAATTCAAATAAATTTCACGTCTCCTGGGACAGCAACATTGAGAGGTAAAGAATCAGTTTGATGTTGGGTGGTTTTTTTTTTTTAATATGAACTAAGACTTTCAAAACGAACCAGTAAGTGTCAATGCGGGAGCCACCGCATTCCATTCCCCACGTCAGATCACCCACACCCACAAATCGGTTCTAAAAGCGTGGCTTTTCCTTCAGCCCCTCTACAAGTCAAACTTTGCTCATCCTTGGCTCCTTCAACAGAGAAAGAGACCATCAGAGCCTGATTCAGTCCATCCCGAAAAAGGTGACCATGAGAGGGCCTCCCGAGGTGCCTTCCCTTCCACAAGATGCGCAACTTTAAAATAAAACCTAAGATTGAATTATTCTTAGACCGACTGAAGCAAACTCACACCGAGAAGCCAAACAGGAGAGGCACAGGAGGAACCCCAGCCTAAGGGAGCTCCAAAGCTTAAGGTTCCAAAGCTTAAGGCTTTGGACACTGATTTTTATTTTTTTTTTTAAGCCAGCAATTACTTTCTACTCTTAAATGATTTGTAACCGAGAGGGAGAGTTGAAAAGTTTGAGCAGAAGTGGATTAAAAAAAGCCTTGAGTGACCAATGTACCCGAAGCTGAGCCCAGAAAGTTTAAGGACATTCCAAGCCCCAACACATAAAGTAAAATTTTTAAAATTATAATTTATCCCGCTTCGCTCTTTAATTAGGAAGATTTGCCTCTTTCAATAGCAAAACCAAAAAAAGAGTAGTATGTAAGAGTAGTATCTAAGTCAAAGAATGGAAAGATTTAATCAGACGGCAGGAACTCACGCTTGAAATAGGCACACGGACAAAATGCTGCTTTAACAGGAGACGAGTCCTGTTTCACAACGTACTTTATTCAAAACAAACGGGGAGAAACCAAGGCAGGGATAGACGGCGGCTGCTTAAAAATAGGTCTTCTTGCAATTTTCCCTCCTTTCTAAGCCCGACAAGACAGCAAAGCGCGGGGATTTCGGAGCTCTGGCAAACTAAAGGGATGAGCTGGAGTTGAAATCACACCCCACACCCCCCCCACATACACACACACACCCCCGATAAGACCGGGAGGAGTGCCCGGGGGCGGGGGTGGGGGGAGAAGGAGGCGACACAAAAGGTAAAGAAGCTTTTTAAGGGATAGGCCTGGGGGGGGGGGGCTGACTGCCCCCTGTCCCCCCTGCCCAGCTCGGGGAACCCGGAGCCCACCGGGGTCTGCACCAGCCCAGGTTTGTTGCTGAACCGGAGCCGCTGCTCGGAGCTGGGGCAAGGGAGGGGGG
>JAOXJM010000014.1:2139299-2155028 GCA_026413425.1 Tringa solitaria | reverse complement strand
CCTCCTTTTCTCCAGGCTGAACACCCCCAGCTCCCTCAGCCTCTCCTCACAAGACCTGTGCTCCAGGATGCCAACAGGATGGTACGTTCCATCCCTTCATCCAGGTCATCGAGGAATATATTGAAGAAGACCCAAAACACGTATCGAAGAACCCAAACGCCGCGCTGCAGCGGCCACGGGACTTAAAGCGACCAAATTAAAACACCAATGTAATTAATAGACATCAGAGTCTTACCCCAGACCGACTGCGCTTAAACCAGGTTTCCTTTTCCTTCCATTTTCATCTCCTGAGCTGCCCAGCAGCCGACTGCGCCACCGGCTTCTGGATTTCACATGGAAAACATTCCCGATACCAGGGCACTTCTGGAAAACCTCGTTGCTGCCCACGGAGAAGCAACACAACAAACCAAAAAAACGCTTGAAGTTTTACTTTTCCATCTTACTTTATTTCACTTTTTCTAGAAAATTCCTCCATAGTTCCACAAATTTAACAAAAAGTTTAAAATTCAGGACAAACAATCCTGTAACGTATTACAAACATGAGGTTTTTTTTTTTTTAATTTTTTTTTATTTTTAATCTTGAAGTTAGTCTTGGGCCAGCTGAATTTCTTACAGCTGAGTGAAGAATTCATTTCCCAACACAACTTTTAAAATCCTCAAGTGACAAGGTATTTAATACCTCGGCTCTAGGCAGAAATACAATTAAAAATTATCTAGAAGTTGAAGTACTTACATTTTTATTTTTTTTTATTATTTTTTTTTCTTTAGGAGTGCAAACTCATCTTGTCAGTTTTTGATGGCTATTTCACGCCCTCAGGAAAGCAACACCGATGGATTTTCCTTGTTTTTAGAAGCACTAGTGAGCACCGGGCACCCGGGTGAGCAGAGAGAAGCTCCAGTGCCTTCGCCACCGCGAAATCTGCGGAACTGGAGCGACTCGGGGCCCCCCCCCCAGTTTGCAGAGAACGGGGCAAAAGCTCCCTCGGGGAAAGTTTAAACCTCTCTCGCCATCAAAATATCTTCAAGAGCCGACAAAAATAAAACTGCTTCTGGATTGTTGCGTCAATCGCTTGGCTAGTTCTGATGCTACCACCGCGCGCGGCAAGAGAAGAACTGGTGGCAAAGTCATTGCACTTCCACGTATCGGGGCTGACCCCAGCACAGCCAGTCTCCTTCCCTACGTGTCCAATACTCCTCAGCTGCTGCTCTGGGATCCCGGGATCCAGCCAGCCTTACTAGCTTTTCTTTTTTTAAATTTTTTTTTCCTTTTTTTTTTTTTTTTTTTAATAGTAAATGTCAGTAATCAAAGCCTCAAGGCTTAATACATACGCAGACCAAGACACCAGGAAAATACTCCCGCCCCTTCTTTTGCCCTTTAATACAAAGGCCAAGGACAAAGGAAAAGCCGCGTCCTGATCTCACCTCCAACACGATTCAATTCAAAGCAACTCCGAAAGCCTCCAGACCCATCAGCACTTGTTCACGCCTTCAGTAACAAGACGAAGGACACTGAAAAGTAACAGAGTTCTGTCCGTTTTCCTTGGAAAAACCATTATGGCTAGAAGTCGATTTTGGGTATTATTTTTTTTTTTCCTTTTTTTTTTTTTTTTTTAACAACGCAAGCTACTACACATCCTCGAAGACCTGAAGCAACGCTGAGAGCAGCACTGCCACCTCCTTCCTAGAGTACAATAATCCATCCATGCTCTCAAGAGTGACACAAGAACAAACACTTTATCCACAAATACCTGTACACGGCATGTTCGGAACAGCATTCAGCCAGCCTACAGGGAATCTACACAGGGAACTCGTTCATCTGGAACTAGAAGGGGGGACACAAAGACGAGGCCCAAATTTGACCAGCCTTTTCTTTGCAGAGTCATTCCTCCTGCGGTCCCCGCCGCTACCACATACCCCAAAAAACAACAACTCCGTAGAACAACTAAGTACTTGCAAGAAACCTTTTAGTAACAAATCAGCATGTGCACACAATGGAAAAGAACTATTGCTGGGGGGGGAGGGGGGGGAACAATCCTATCTCAGGTTTTCAAGGAGATTATAAACAGTCTAAAAAAATCCATGTGTAAAATACTTCTTATAAAAACCAAACAAAATTCCTATCAATGCTCATTAGACTTCACGAATAAAAGTCGGTTCCAGGAGAGGACGATGCCGGAGCTGCGGGCGGGAGCCCCGGGTGCTTCCAGCCATGTTCAGGAACACCCTCCCATGCGTGTTCTTGGACCGGCTGGGAGCAGCGTGACCGCTCGGACCTTAGCGTGAGAAGGGGACAGAAGGGAGGTGGCACCTCCCATCCCTCCTGGGGTAACTCTGGAGGCTGCTGACAGCGGCAGGAGAAACGCTGCCAGGATGGGTGACGTGGGGGGTAGGTGACCTGGGTGGAGAGAGGAGGCGAAAGACCTCAGGAGATCTCACTCTGGCCACCACCGCTGCTCCTATTGCTTCGGGGACAGGACAATGTCACCAACCCCACCCTGCAGCAGGGGCAGCGCGCAGGAGGCTCCGCACACCCGGGGAGGCGAGTTTGGGGCCACAGTGACCCCCACCAGGCTTATCTCCTCCGCACCACAGACCTAACAGAGCCCAGGAGCAGCTCACACGTACCCACCAGGCCTGCCAGCGCACGGGACAGTCTGGGACACTCGCGGCTGCCATCCCTCACCGCCGCGCGTCCCACTGCCAACCGAGACGGCTCCTCCTCTTCCCGCTGGCCTCTACCTCCTCAGGCTGTACCTCTGCGCACAGGGTTTCTATCCAGGCTCGGCATTGTCCATCAAGAAAGAAAACAGCTGAGATCACTGTCGTGACAGGGTTTTCACCTGGCCATGAGCTTGATTTTTTTTTTTTTTATATATATATATATATATACACACACACACACACGAGACACATGAAAGATGGTACAAAGACAAAATTAATGGGAATCGGGTCAACATGACCCAACTCAAACAAGCTTATCATCATATTGCCACTTCAGTTGATTAGTTGCAACATTTCCATGATAAAGAAAGGGGTAACCCAAAACAAGGGACTGCAATTTCAGACTGGAGAAGGGACAGCAAAGCCTGGAGCGACGCGATCCCCTCCCCCCCAGCTCCCAGCCGGGGCTTTCACAGATATGGGAGGTTGCACCCGGGAGCGGGGGGCTCCCCTGGACCGCTGCTCGCCCCCTCGCTGCCTGCAGCCCACTTAACATTTGGCAAAAGCTTACACACACTGATTGGAAAAAAACAGAGCAATTCTTCAAAAAAAATACTGAATTTAGGGACCAGGAGTGTAACCTGGTTTTGATGAAAGCCACGGGACTTTCCTCACACCCACCTACAGAACACTTGGGAAGTCAATACTAGTTTCACTAGAAATATAGGAAAGATTCTGGGATTAGTGTTTACTGTTTTCTGCCATTCCTTTAACAGGCAGCAGGGAGGGAAAGGGAGGAGGAAACAAACCTGACCTCACTTGGTTTTTACATCTGTGTTTTCCAGGTGTGTCCCAAGACAAAAACCCTCCCTTGTTTTGGTTTTCCCAAAGTACAGCCACTACTATAGGGGCCACTGTAGGAGATTCCTCTTTGAGAACATAGAACAAAACCAATCACCTATTTTGGCAAAGTTATTAAACACTGACAAATGAAAAGACGACAGGTGAGTCCCTTCCAGAGCACAAAATGCTTTGAAGATTGCTGTTCAGCTTTCATACACTAAAAATTGTCCACAAGAGGCATTTTAACAAACAAGTCAAATCTTATTAAGCGCCCTTCCCCTGCCATAGCCATTAAAAAACATAACAGAAAAAACACACCCTTAAGATCATAAGACCCAACTAGGCCCTTCTTATACATACAGTACATACATATATATAATATATATATAAAATATACAGCTTACAGTTTCGTAGTCCTATTACAGTTAAAGCAGACTGAAAGGAGTGAGACTTTGTTTAGGAGCTCAGATCAACAAACAAGACATCTCAAAACCCCAGCAGGAGACAGCAGGATCTAGAGGCCTCTCCAAAGAGCACGGACTGTCTCTGCAGGAAGCTGAAGGTCCCGCGTGTGGAACGATGCCCCGGAGGAATCGGGAGCCAAATTACAGCAGTGCTCTTTAGCAAACCGTGGCAGAACTAACTTGCAAGGGATCAAAACTGGAATCTGTCCACCCTTCCTCTGCAGCAGACCAGCAGGACCCCCTGGGAGGCCTCCTCTGTCCCCAGTCTCTCGGCTGGCTTTGTAAAAGCCAATCTCGCTTACACAGCACGAACACTTCTTCGCAGAGCTGGAGGAAAACGGGACTCGCTAAAGCTCTCCGCAGGCAGGCTGGTCCCTAGATTTGGTGAAGAAAACATCGTCCACACTTCTTCAGATCTCAGAGACACCTGAAAATGTGCTCTTAAAACACAGTTTCTCGAAGTAAAACCAGAAAAGGTCACACTGTGCAGCTAAGTGCAGCACGTTTTTTGCTCTACTCAGGACCCGTGCCCAAGCGTTACTTACGAAGCTAGGGAGGACAGACTCAGCGATACGGGCGCTTGTTTGAAGCCTACAAGAAAGTGCAGCTGGCTGTGCATTCATAGAGCATGGCTGTTCTCTAAGGCAGTGCTTCGGGTGAATCAAGAGAATAAGAAGGCCTAGTTCCATGGGTTCGTTTCCTGGTACCAATAAAGGGGATTTCTGGTTTCAAAAGCAGCCTGCTTCGAAGGCCAAGCGTCATGTTGCTACCGCTTCCAAGTAGCTCTGCAGCTTACGGACGGTTGTCTCATCCAAGGAGAAGAGGTCAAAGTCAAAGGTTGTGTTGGTAACGTTAAAATGCCCGGTTTCCTCAATGAGATTTACAATCTGTACAGAAAGGAGACAAGCAAGGATGTACAGAGACCCCGTAAAGATTAAGTACAGCAGATACAGAGCAACCCATCCCAGTCCTTTCCTTATCCCTTTAGAATAGCCTCAGAGATGAGAACATCTCACAACACAAAGCAAACCCTCTCCCAAAAGGGCAAACCAGCTCCTCCTGCTCACTCAGGAAAGTCATGTGGGCAAATTTCTTTCCTTTAAATTAGACCAAGAGAGCCCAGCCTTGGGTCCACTACAAGGGTGGCAGAGGAAAGGTGCCCAAACCACACTTCTTTATCTTTTCTAAAAAGAACATTGCATGCACATCTGATTTTATATTTTTTTCCCCTACATATCTTTGCTTTCAAAGCGAACCAGACCCTCTCACGCAGGAGAGGCAAGTGAAAGGCTGAGACCCTTGGACACAGAGATTACCAGAGTACAACAGTTTGCCAGAAAGCTGACAGAGATCTCTACCTGCTGTAGCACATTGCGCTCTCGTAGTGCCATTAGTCGCCTGTGAAGCTCCACTAATTCATCAGTGTAGGCCTGTAAAGGAGCATGAACAGAAACAGTGACATACGTGGCATTGTGTGACTGCCAAAACGACTTTCCTACTGAGGATACGAGGAACCTGAGGCCCTTTTAGTCATGTTCCTATTCCCAATTTTTCCCTACATTTTTTACTGCCTCCTCCATCATTATCAAGTACTGGGAGACTAAAGATTTCACACAAATGAGGATGGTCTGAAGACCATCAGCAAGACGAGTTAATGACACCGTTAAACAAACACCTGTGACCAGCTTCAAGAAGTGGTCAGACACTTTGAGCTTCGAGGACCTCAACCTTGGTGTACCTCAGTGTGAGTTCTTCATCAGGGAGTTGTACTAATAAACTACTCATTACCTGAGAATACCCGCGTCACTCACCAACATCCCCGAGCAATGGTTTGGGTTTAGGTAAGGAACAATTCTTCGAGTGCACTGTGTTTCCAGGTGGTTTTACTGGGACATACAGGATTGTTTACAAGCTCAACATGTGAATTGTTCTTATTTAAGGGTGGTTTGGTTTTTCTTTTTTTTCTTTTTTTTTTTTCCAAGCAGGCAATACAGTAAGTGTCTGTTGGCACACTGCTCTTCACAGATTCCTAACCTCTAAAGCTATCCCAGAGTTGTTCGTGCCTGTAGCAGCAAACCCAAACACATTTAAGCTATTGTACCAAGAAAAAAACAAAAAAATAAAATCCCAAACTTTTCCCCCCACCCCAAATGTATGAAGTGTACCTCACCCCAAACACATTCCCACAGAGAAAAGCATTTTCCATCCAAACACCTAAGCAGTAGTGGATGCTGTTCTTGCTGGGAGAGCCAGTATCTTTTATAAAACCTCTGACAGTTGGAAAAGCTGCTGGTATTTCAGGCACTCAATGGGTCTCAAGGGTGTTTCTTTCTATTTATATTAAGTATCTAATAAAAGATACTATTACCTACAAACCTTGCCTCAGACAAGCCATTCCAGCTATGGTTTACAGTATTTAGTGGTTGAATACTTTGTATCTAAGTCTCCTGCTTGCTACAAGTATCCCAAAATCACACTTAGGCCTAACATAAAGTGATTAACCCATGATGTGTTCTGTTGAAAAAGTGTTCACACACACAAGGGAGAGCTACAGACCCTGATTACCACAAAGACCTCAATGATTAGATGAAGGAAAAGTTTCAAGCTCCCATTTGATTGATTTCTTTATGAAAAAAACAAAAAACAAACCACAGTGGGAGAACTTTCAGGACAACTTGGGGTTTGGCTATTTGCTGGTGAGTTAGCCATGCTTTGGGAGCATCTACACAGCTCTGCTTTCCTTGGAGGCAAGAAAAGGAAGGAATTTCATTGAATAAACAAAGGTTTCAACTAAACCAGCAAAGCAGAGCATCAAACGATCTTTAATTTGTAAGATCAGACAGACTGAAAATTGCCTTTTAATACAGAGGCACTTTCCACTGCAGCAGTGGCCAGACCAGTGGTTCAGACAAAGGGCAAACAAATAAAACTAATTTAACGTTTTGCATATGGAAATGACCTGGGGGTCCATCTATTGAATATATACAATTTCTGCAGTGTCACTTTCCAAAGTCTGTCCCTTTCAACATCTCTTTTTCATTATACTCAAGCTTTTAACCTGCTGACAGAGCAACATGAACAGCCTGGGTTGATTCAAACTATTTTCTACTCAGAAGCGTTAGTGAGCATCCCACAGTTCTACGACATGCCAATCCTCAAACAAACCTTGTCGTACGTTCCCTTCTTCAGGATCTTCTCTGGCTTGTTACAAGACTCTGGGCTTTTTCTTCCTGATGCCTGAGGATAAAAGAAATCAATATTAGGGACTAAAATGAGTTCAGACAACAACAGTGGTTTAATGGCTTGGGCGCGCAGCACTGAACAGAGAGAAATTACCTGTCTGATGAAGACAGCGAAATAGGGAAAATTTGGCACAAGTCAGAATTAACACCATGAACACAACAGAGGAACCAACGGTGATGGAAAAAAGCACTGTATGTGCACGCAGGATGCAATACCTTGTTATTTGCTGGGGGCAGTTTCTGGCCAGGAGGTGGCTCTCGACTCGGCAGGCAGGAATCTGCGCTGTTATCGCTGTCGCTGTCACTAAGGCTCAGTCTGAAAAACAAGCAGCGGAGAATTAGCATCACCAGGTAACAGGAAACTCACTTCACTGACAACCGAACTACACAGAGTTAGGTGAAATTCTCTTCTTTTTTTACAGACTGCTCAATTGTCTGGGAGAAAAGGTCAGCCTGTAATTTCCAAGAATCCCTTTTTTTTCCCAGCTGACGTCACTTTTGCCATCTTCTGTTCCCTGGGCAGGCAGAGCAGGGAGTTTCAGTTTCCACACTACAGCCAGCAGTTCAACTCCTTCCTACACAGGTCCCTTTAGAACAACTGGAAAAAATACCACCTGATTCTCACAAATGGCAACTGTTCATTTTGAGGATTCATTCCAAGATCACCGAGTACCTGCATAAGAGTTTTTCCAACACTCCCACAGAGAACACAGGCAAAAAAATGCATCCAGTGTTTGTTATGACCTTTGAGATTTCCTACTTATTCTCATTCTTCTTGTGGCCCTACAAATGTAGGATACGTGCTGTAATAATTTTTATTAACTTGAAAAATTGATTACACTCTATCCCCTAAAAGTATAAAAAAATATTAGTCTCTTCATTCCTGTTTAGTTGGCAGTGATAGAGTGCAACAACGGATTTTATTTTATTTCTTTAGTTTTTGGTGAACACAAGCATCATTAGAAATTTGCAGCTGCTATCTGGGCCAAGGGTTTGGTTTTAAATATTCAGCCCAAGACTCCAGTTTTTGGCTACAACAATGTTTCCTGAGGGAAGAAGGACGAAATTCAACTATTTCCATTGACTAAAGCAGGAAACAGCTGTTAACCAAGTCCCAGAGGAGTCAAGTAACCAACTGTCAGCACGCACCACCGGCAAAGACTCAGACTTCTCAGTTTGGTGTCAGTCATACGCAGTCAGAAGAGCACACACGCTGACAGCCTCCACAACACTTCTCTAATCTCCGTAGATCAAAGGTGTCACACACCATTCAGCTCAGCAGAGATCTGAAGACGACAATTAGGTGACTATTTTAAGGGGCTCAGTCACTAACACCTGCACGCTCAAACTCACCACTTCCCAGTGGCTTCCTCTCTTTGAGCTCCGGTGATCTCTCCTCATCCAATTCTGTTCTCACCCTGCTCTTTTCATTGAAGCCACGTCCCCACCTCGTGCCAAGTCCTCCACACATCTGCCCTTTCTCTTCTTTCACACTTTCCTCTTGCCCCCCCATCACTTTGATTCCTCCCTCCAAAAGGAGGACACGCTAAACCACCAAACACGGAGCGCAAAAAGACAACAAACATCTTTCTTCCTGATTTGTTACCACCTGGAATCCCGGCTGACGGGGTTTGCTTTGACTGCTGCCTCTTCTCCAGAGGAGCTGTCATCATCGTCTGACTCCTCTGACTGCAGATCCTCCACCATGGAGCGCAGTGGGCCTGGGATGAGAGGGGAGAAAGGAATTCAACACAAAGCCACGTGCAGCAGAACTCCATCCGAGCTCTTGGATCTAAACTGGATTAGTTATTATTAAGATACATCAAGATTTCTCAATAAGATGTCACTGGAAGTTTCATTTTGCACAAAGATACTGCTAAAAACCACTGTATTTCAGCCTCAAAACTAAAGCAGAGTTGACAAACTTTACAATTGCCACAAAGCCACCCTACACCCCCCTCCTCCCCCCCCCAATCCTCCCTCTCTCTTTCAAAATGAAAACAAAAGGACAAATTTTTCATGTGTTTGGGGACTATTTTAAATGCCACTCAAGAGACGGTGTTTGTAGCAACAGAGCATTTGCTAGGGTTAGAACATTTACTATTGCCACAGTTTATCTCTTGGATTATCAGCAGAGGAATCTGAAACAACAGCTATGTTATCCACTGGCAAAGTGATGAATGTCACATCTATAATTTTTAATAAAGCATATATGAGATTGGAGGAGAAATACTCTGGTTACACTATAGATCAAGCAGCAGCAAACACATTTATAAACTGAGGCAGAAACCAAAGCCAACAGGGAAAGAACCAAATCCAGAGAGATACTGTACTCATAAATTAACTGCCAAAACAGGAAAAATACTCGTTCATGATTATGCTGTGACATTTTTGCCTTCTTTTGCTGAAGCGTCACAGCTTCAACATATGGCTACACCCAAGAAACCGTATTAGCCTTAAATATATATAGTGCTGGGAAAACAGATCTAATTCTCATGAGCCTTTTAAGGTTATGCACAGAAGATTTTAAACACATTTTATTTCTTGCAACACACCTTGACTGTGGTTCTGAGATGGCTCAAAATCAGAGTCAGAGCTGGAGTCGGAGCTGGAACTGGAGTTGGAAGGGCTGGACTGGACAGACTTAACCCCCCATAAAAGGGAAAAAAAAAGAAAAAGAATCTTAACCTTTCTAATCCAGAAAACCAGTTGCAGAGCACAAAGCACAGTGAGACAGAAGCATCTGAGCACTCTACAACATCATACACGACTGAGTGCAGTTCTCAGAGTTACAGAAAATACACAAAATGCAAGGTAAATAAAACCAACGTTTATGAGAATTTTGATGCGCTGAAGTTCAGCGCTCCCAGGCGGCAGCAGCAGCTCCCAACAAAACCCTTCACGCCACTGGTTTCAAATAGCCTCAAGTGATGAAAAACAGCATCTGAAAAATGTCAGAGTGAAAAATCCCTCACTTTGAAATGTGAAAGATGACTGGCACACAGCTCAGCACAATTAGTAAAGCCCTCTTAAAAAATGTATTTATTGTAAGCCACCAACATTCTCCCTGAACACCTCATTCTGATTGTTACACACGGAAAGACCGCCTATCCCAAGTAGCTCACTTGACTGCAAAATTAATTCTAATTTATTACTATACCCCCAAAACAGGTGTTTCTACACCAATTTGAGCGACCCACTGTACCCTTTCTAGTTAATTGTGAAAGCATAACAGAAACCAGCTAAACTCTTGTGAAACCAACACCACTCACTGTCAGTATCCAGCAGAGACGCCAGGAGCACGCGATGCAGTAAGAGTGAGTAAAAAGACACCGTGAACCACTGCTAATAACAGCATCCAGAAACCCAGCTTTAATGCTATATATGTTTTTAACGTAAACCCAGATATTGTATAGCAATCACATGCTTTAGCTTGAAGCACCGCCAGGTGGCAGCAAAGGCTAAATCAACTATTTCGCCCCCAACAGGAGCGGTGACTGGTACAAAAATCTTAAAGGGATTTTTGTTACTCAGGAAGATCTAGCTTAAAGGTTCGCAATCACAATATCACCTTCCTTTTTTAAAAAGTAATTCCCTGGAAATTTATCATTTCATTTTCATTCCACCATTCCCGGGAATCCACCTATTACTTCCACTACCAAATCCTGATGCTAGAAAAAAATCAGACATTCCCATTGATCAATAAACTTTATTACAGAAGTGCCAATACTATAAAATATTATAAAAACATTATAAATGGGTAGAAAAAGGCACATCAGCAGGTTTGGACATTAATAAATGAAAGCAGTACCAGGACTCTCATCCCGATACCACCCTTCCCTATAATTTATCACCCAAGTATTGTTAGAGTTTCATTTATTCAACTGTAAGAAGGCGGGGAAAAGTGTCAAAAAGGGTTATTACAACCCTTGTAAATTATTTAGCAACACGGGAGAATAATTTAACAATGCCAATATCTGATCTATTGGCACACTGCAGCAGCCCTATTTTTAATTATTTTTTTTTTAAAGAAAAATTACAGCATGAAAGAACAATATTTTCAAGATAAGGGAGCACAGCTCGTGTCTTACCCTCACATTCAATCCTAACATCTTTTATTCCTGATAATCTAGCAGGTGTTCACCTAAAATGACTTATTAGGAGGTAAGAAGCAGAAGTTGGAAGTTGCAAGGTCCCTCTCTCTCCTTTTGCCATTAACCCTCTCAGCTATTCCAGCCGTTCGGGAGGCACCCGGCTGGACACGCTCCGCGTGCTGGGGCTGCGGTTACTGTCACCACGATATGACAAAAGCACACGCCGACAATGGGAAAAAGCAATCCTGCCCTCACATCTCAGCCTCTCTCTTTGTCAGCGCCAGCGTTTAGGCAGCCAAGCATGAGGCCAGCTCAGGGAACTGGACTTGATGGGGGAAGGTAAAAAAAAAATAAGAGAAAAAAAAGAGGAGAAGTTAAAAAAAAAAAAAAAAAAAGAGAGAGAGAAAGGACAACTAACTTTCAGCAGGAGCTGAAATGGAAGGAGAAACTCCTCCGGCCCATTGCAAAGTCACACGAGCTCTCGTGCCAGCAGCACAAATGAGAGCAAGACTGTTCCTTTCAACAGCAGCCTGCAAAGATGTCAACTCAAAGCAATCGTGGAGTCGCAGCCTCGGAGCGTGTTGCACAATACGTTGGCTGCAGCAGCAAAGCTGATTTAAGAGTTTCCGGGCCCCGGTCCACCTCCAGCTGCTCATTCGCTTTAGTGATGTGGCTTACCACACAGATCCACAGCCAGCTGTACCAGCACAAACGATGGAGCAGCAAACGGCAGGGTTGGGAGCAAAAAAGAACCCCCCAGGGTGGCAAAGGAACTCAGTCTCCTCTGCTGATGCCAATGCATTATGCAGTTCTACCCTTAAGCTTCAAGTTCCACAGAAACCTAAGCTGACGTGACCGGCAGCTGCCACGGTTCCCCCTCCATCACACAAAGTATTCCTGCCCTCCTCCTGGGCTAACACTCAAATACCTCTGTCGAGCATCCAACAGCCACAAGAGCTGGTGCAAGAGAGGACACAGAAGCACACAAAGCTTGGTGGGGGCAGGACAGGAGGGCAGCAGACGCTGCGGAACCACAACCACAGCTTGAGGTTTCACGGAACAGTGTAACCAGCACTATCGGCTTACAGCTGCCTGGCGAGTCCCAGGGGATGGATGTCACCTAAGAAATAATGAAGTAGGAGACACTTGGGATGTCACAGAGCTCAGCAGGGTACAGGACTCACAGCGAGGGCCATGTATCTGGTAGAGAACTGACAGGCTCGCTACACCCTGACACAATTCAGGTATGAGGCTAAAAGAGGAGGAGCTGCTTCTTCCTAACGCACAAGCTATGCATTTAATCAATCTGGAAAATATCTTTGCAGAGTAACTTCAATTAACACTTTTCCAATAACCTCGTTCCTGAGGATCTTTTGCAAAAACCCAATCCTTTCTGAAATAAGCACTTCAACACTTACAGTATCGTGGTGCTGATTAAATCATAATACAAATTGTCCCTAGAAGATTTGTTCTAGTAAACCAAATCTTTCTAAAAGTGGTCAGTAGGAACGAGTTCAAAAATTCATGTGATATTATCCTGTGAATACTACATAAAGATATGTGGCTTCTTTATAGCAAATAAATGTGGAAAAAACCAACAATGTGAGAGTTTGGATTTAAGTCGTGTCTTTCCCCTCCTACTTTTTTTTTTGTTTGGATTTAAGTCGTGTCTTTCCCTTCCTACTTTTTTTTTTGACCTTCTTTTGGAAAACGATTTGTAGAAGACAGAGGATGAGGAATGCTCTTAGTTGTAAAAAGCAAAAAAAATGTTTAGACAGCTTTTAAAAATAGTAGTACAAAAACATAATTTGTTTTCTATTTTACAACACAACTTATTTAGGTTTAGTGGCGTGTGGTTGTATTTTGAGCTTTAGCCAATAGCACATTTCTTACAGGCCATGTCAAGAATAGGGTTTTTTATTTACATTTTAATACTGTTTTTTTTTTCGCCCAAAGCAAAACTGAAATGATTTCCTCCTCTTCTGAATTAAGATCACGTTCAAAACCATTATGTTACCATAAACAGGTAGAAAGTGGATCTATGCCTACTATACCTTAGCTCTATAAATGTCACTGCAAGGAATGAACGAGAGACCATAACCTTAAACTCCTGACTTTTAGGTAACTCTGCCTGCAGATAAATCTAATCAGAACTGTCTGTCTGAAACAGAAGCTGAAATAATTAATATTTAACGGGATTTTCAAAGAAGAGTTTTATTTGAGACACAGTCCAGCCTAAGCATTCGCCAACCAGGTTCTCTATCTTATCTGAGGGAATATTTTTCAACATCTTTTGCATGCAGGGATTTGAGCAGCACACTTCAAAATTCTGGTAAAGGACAAATCCCTACTCACCTCTGACTTGAAAGAAGTTTCATCCTCTGAATTTGACTCCTCCATTTCCACAGGCTTTTTGATCTCCTTGGCCTCACTTTCAGATTTTACCTTTTCCACTTTGGCATTCATCTTCTCCTTGGTTTGTTTCTTCTCTGGGTACGAGGAAGACGAGGTTCTGGGAGATGTCCCAAGGATATTCTTTACCCCTTTGGAGCTACTCTTTTTTTGTTTTTTGGCACTAGGCTTTGGTGACTCCACGTTGGAGGGCCTCTTGCTGGAAGACTTCAACTCCGGCTGCGGCCCACCCTTTGGAGAAGTGTTCTCCAGTTTGGTCTCCTTCACGGCCAGTTTTGGTTCCTTGAAAGCAGCTTTTGGAGGTGCCTTCTCCTCCTTAGGCAGTTTGTTCTCAGTTGGTTTTCTGGAGGAGTCCTTCAAAGGCTTGTTTTGTTCTCTTTCAAGGTCTTTGGAGGAGTTTTTACTCTCAGAGTCTTTTCTCGGCCTCTCTCTGTGCTCCTTGGTTACTTTGTGTGGCTTAGATGCCTTGCTACTTTCCTTGTTTGCATCCTAAAATTCAGCAACAGAAACATGCAAGCGAGGTATGAAACTGAAGCCCTGCATGGAATTATAAAACACATTCTCATCACTCACATTGAAGCCTTTGTTTCATGTAGACATCCACCCACACATGCCTCGCATTTATCTACTTCCAAGGTAGACATCTAGATTTCCCTAAAGCCAATGGACAGAAATTGACAGTAACCACTTAAACACCTACATTAGGACAGAATGAAACATGTTTCACTAATGCCTGTTCCATGTTTCCATGGTCTGTAAAAGGAGGTGTAAAACATAGATGTTTTATTCAGATTTAATCTGTAGAGTTAACATCTGAAGCCAGGTAAGAGGAAACTCCCTCAAGCTGTTACACAAAGTTATGCTTCACACCATGTTTTAGGGAAAAAAAAAAACCAACAGCACCTTAAAGTTTTTTTTTTAAGGTTAAATCACATCCATGGTAAATGCAAGTTAAGTTGGCTGCCTAGTCCCCAACTCACCACATGAACCAGACTGCGAGGTGACAAAACAGTGAATGTCCCCACAACCATATGAGAGCCAAAGTCTCTGATGTCAACAGACATTTTATCACCTTTAATAAAAGCTTTAAGACATCAATTTTTAGCACTCTGTCTATCCTAAGAGTCAGGTATGCAGTTAGGCAAAGGAGCACTTCCCTTTGCAAATTCTATCTGAGCTCAAAGCACTTACAGAAGTGGGTCTTGTGGGGAGACCCCGGTGTGTGAACTGAACACACTGAGACACAAACACACCCACACCTCTGAGGGCAGCCTGGAGGGAGAGAAGCATCATCAGGAGACCATCATCTCTTCAGCTACCGGCAATTTTCACCAGAGCTTGGTGCCAAAACCCCTTTATTTCTCTTCTGCCTTCTCTGTTTTCTCATGCTTAATTCCTGACCAAAATTAAATCAGCCACTAGCAGATAAATCATCTTCATTATGTTTCATAACATCAACATCAGAAGACATGACTGAAGTGCCAAAAGTGTTTAAAGCCCTGGACAAAATGGATATCAGAACTGAATTACACCATAGAATGAATTGCTGTTAATATTTGTGACTGTTCAGGCTGATAAAGCGTATGTAATCTGCTTCAAAACACACCACCTGTGGATTCTTCTATGCAAAACTCCACAAAAATAAGATCCATCGCACAACTGAAACAAGGAAAACTCAAGAACTCAGAACCAGAAAGTCTTGAGAACTAGATACTGCTGGATGCAAACATTAAATCGTGAAATCACTAGTTTGACCGAGTGTGGCTTATTTTACATTCTGGGCCTTGTACCAGAAGGTCTTCACACCAGTTCCCTGAGTAGTCCTAACGACAGAGGAAGCGCTGACTCTCTACTCAGCCTTGCTGCAAAGAGTACAACTCTGAGTACTGCTTTATGTGACAAACAGTGAAAGATCCACGTAATTCATAGAATTATAGAATCATTCAGGTTGGAAGAGACCCTGGGATCATCGAGTCCAACCATCTACCCTACTCTACAAAGTTCTCCCCTACA
>JAOXJM010000014.1:2121968-2135434 GCA_026413425.1 Tringa solitaria | reverse complement strand
AGCTTCGTTGCCCTTCTCTGGACCTGCTCCAGCACCTCAATGTCTTTCTTGTGGTGGGGGGCCCAAAACTGGACACTGTACTCTGTGGGTCTGCAGACCCTCCTTTGGAAAATTCCTGGAGAATCCACACAGACTTGAAAGGGTTCTAAAACACATGTGCGGGAAGGAGGAGGAAAATACTCGCAAAAACCCTTGTAATTCTCCTCTTCTCTACGACTGTTCTCATTAACTGAATCATTAGTGAGCTCTGCATGTGTGTGCTTACACTGGAGTTCAAACAGCAGCTCCAGAGGGTCCCTCAAAGTCTAATAAACTTAAATGAAGGATGAATAGAAACCCAAATACGGCCTAAAACTGGTTTCTAAAATGTTTTTCCTAGTTGATAGCATAGAATAAATTGATTTTGGATATATTAGCAAAAGCAGGCTTTAGTCAAAAGCTGTTACACCATCACATTTCAGAGCAAGAAAAGGGCAGCAGATTAACTTCCCTTTTATCTTAGGTATCCCATTTATTATATAGACTCAAAAGCATCAGAGAAGCTCCCAAATATTTATCGTACCCTGGTTGATGAGCTTCCATGTTTTGTAAAATTAAGCCAGTTTTTCAATGTGATTTTTCTCCAACTCGGAGATTACGACTGCCCTGGGAACCGAGTCCCGGCCAAGCACCATGATCATTAAAATATCCTTTGTACCATCCGAGGCCATCGGAAGCCCCCCACCTAAGTGAATAGTTAAGATTACAGCACTCCTAAAAGAAGGAGTACAAAAGTCTCAAAGTAAAAAGCTGCAAATAAACATTCTTTCCTTTACTGCCTTCACCAACAGCTAATGATTACAGCTCAAGACACTCCAAAGCTGAACCCATCCGGTCCTCCCTAAAAGGTTCTTTCCTCCAAATGACCATCAAGGTGGGGGGGGAGGGGGGGAAGAAGTAATGAATAAAGAAAACCAAGGAAAATCTCTCACAATTGACCTGGACCTACACACCCTCTAACTTTAAATGGAAAGCCACACTGAATCCACAGTGCCACACTTCAAAGCCTTCCTAAATAACACCTTGGGATCTACACATCCTGCTGCCTGGAGCTGCAAGAAGAGGGTAGGTACTTTTTCACCCGCAAACTTCGGCCCAGGCGGTCTCTTTTCACGCCGCACCACCACTTCCCATACACGGCCAAGGCAAGCCTTCAACCCTTCATGTCAACAAGTAACACTGAAGAGGGGACAAACCTACTTTGTGTGGATATTTTGTTGCTCTTCAAGACCTTGAGTTTTTCTAAGGGGTCTTATTTCCAAGAAAGGCTTTAAAAAAGGACGCATCACATGCAGTTCTGACTGGTAAATATTGCGGTTATTCAAATTAAAATTCAAGGGTCAATTTGGACATGATATGGTTAATCTGGTATGGGATCTCTGAGCAAGTCACCTTAGAACCTCCATTTATATCTGCCCCTCAAATCTCAGATGCCAGGGAAGGGAAGGAGGAGTGTGTACCACAAAGCTCGGGCCGAGCTTCACTCACAGCCACTGTAACTTTCCCTCCATCCAGTGACTCCGGCTACTCCACCTCCCATCTCCAAAGCTGAGTACGTTACGCTTTATTTTTCCAGTTTTCCAGCTTCCTGTCTGGCACTGCTCCGTTACGAACACTGGAGTTGCTTTATTTTTCTTCTGAAGTAATGGGTTAAAGTTCTTTTGGCACTTTTCATAAGAGGAGGAATTTTTCAAAGTCTTTTGTTAAAATTTCCTTGTCCTGTTTTTAAGGCAGGGTGTGCCCTTTGCCACTTAAACACAAATCAAAAGAATTTCACTGGTAGCGTGCGCATAAAGCTCATAAATCACTTTTAGAAAGCCATAAAACAAAATTATCTACAAAAATCTAGCACACCAAGGAAGCAGGCTCACGGTTATTCAATAACTATAACATCTAACACTACTTCCCTTTTGCCATACATCTAGCCTGACAGAGTCATTTATCCACAACCGGTTCATAACTTCTGTATAAATGGAACCCCCTTTTCCAGGCTCGTACAACCCGTTTGACCAGTCTCCTGCCCCGCTTCCAGACAGGACACTGAGGAGTGAATAGCCCCATATTCCTTTTTTTGAGGCAAGTAGCCTTATGTTACACTCTGTTAACAAGTCCCTTATCTTTTTTTGATATTCTACAGGGTTAAGTAAAATAACAGCAAACAGCATTTTGGAACTCTCCCCCATCTGAAAGCTATTACTTTGTTTGAAAATTAGGAAAATATACTCACTGCTCAAAGACAAGCATTTAATAATCTCCGAGCTCTTACAAATAACCAGATAGGATGCTGGCATGGCTAGTAAAGCTGCTACACTTGACAAGGCTTCCTTGCCAGGCACTATCTATCTGTAATCTATTCAGCATATGGAGATGCCTCTCAATGTGCCACTCTGAAAGGCTACTGAAACACACACAGCCCAGGTGTTTTGGCCAGGAAAAGAGTCTGCTCAGATAGAATGGGTCAAGTGATAATACTTATTAATTTATGGAAGAAAAAGGTGAAAAAAAAATTGACCACTCAGCAGCAGCAGAAAAGAAAGTGCTGCAGGTTTGGTGAAATGATACAGAACAGAGCTGAAAAATGTGAGCAACAAATGCTGCCGCTCAAAGGCCAGACAAAATGACAAAATTTACTCCTCCTTCCCCAGCTTTCCGCAACTGTGGATAAATACCAACAGGATAAATCTACTCTTTTCCTCAAACCTGTGCAGACCCTGCCCCAACACCGCAGCAATTTGTTGGGTAAAATCAAATGTCTCACACAAACGCTGGCTCGTCAGCAGCCTTCCTCAGGAGTATTTCACAAGCCAATACCTTCCTTATGGCACCGTCCTGACACGTAGTTGTAACTGATCTGTTTCACCTACGCCGCCATATGTGCATCCCTGTACAACACCTCTACCAAGTTCCTACTTCGAAACACACATATTTTTTTCCTTCTCCAGTATTTTTCTATGTATTTTATGTATCAGGGCTATAAATATCGCAGAAGGGGTAAAATATGCAGGCTTTTATTTTGAACCCAACTGGAAAAAGAAAAAAAATAAAAATCAAACAGATTTCTCTGCTTTCTTCGCTTATCTCCCTTTTCGTTCATAGAAAAAGCCCAAGTTACATGTATCCATTATGTAAATACTGGAAGCCTTTTATCTCTAGCACCGGAATTGGGAGGTAGCATCTTTAAAGAGACTTTCATGCAACATCTTATCCATGTTGCATTAATATCATCTGCCTTATATCAGAATAGCATGAAAGTATACTAGACCTTTAGCTTTTGTCATGTGTGTGGGGGGGTGGGATTGATCTAATTTGATTAGGATGCAAAAAATGTAATGGGCATAAATACCAGAGTCATACCTGCATTACAGCCTCCAGATTACAACATATGCCACTGTAAAAGATTTATTTGGAGACAAAGAGGCCACGAGAAAAAGCCTCAAGACTGTTAAAATTGAGTGGGGGAGAGGGAAAGGGAAGAGCAGTAGAAAAACAGCAACGCATTTATTGTACCCAGTTTGTATTGATTCAAGCACTAGAAGCCACTAACAGCAGCCCTCATTACAGGAAGGAACACAAAGGATTTTAAAACAAAAATAGCATACTAACATTTTTCAGTCCAACAATCCCAAATGATAGCAGCTATCATTACTCAACCGTGCTTTCAAAAAGCTTTATCATTCAACCTGGTGAGACCCTGTCATGTGTTTTTCAGGTTCAGTTACAGAGGCAAAGGCTCCAGCAGGCCACCGATACCACGCGGGACTGCAAGTCCCGTGGCCTGTGCAGACTTTCTGGAAATCTGAGATATACAAACTGCCCAGGTGCACAGCAATATTCAAAATATATATTCTGTAATTCAAATGACAAGACCCAGAAAGCACAAAGCACCTACTTATTGAGAAACTGAATTACAGCACAGGAAGGACAAACACACGCCAACAGGGCATAACTCTGTCTGTACAGGAGAACAGGCTCTTGCACCTTTTATAATCCTCTGCTGACACTTCCCTGTCTGACAGAAAGGCACCAAAAGCTTCAGTGGGGCCAAGAACACTGACTCTCCTACTCCCGACAACAACAACAAGAGCAGTCCAACACAAAGAGGTAACAGGCAGTTTTATGCAAACTTGCCTAAAAATAATCCCTGATGCAGTTCATTAAAACCATTTTTAAGTCACTCTTAGTAAAACTGTTCCTTAGCAGTGAACAGGGCCGTGTTTCTTTAGCCAAAGCAAAGAGTACACTGGCTCTGACAACCACTATTTATCATCCCAGTAACAAATTAGAACAGGGAAAGGAAACGGCTAAGCAAAGAGGCTTAAACTGTGGAAAAAAAAAAATTTCAGCCAACCATGGCAAAGATCAGCCTCCACAGATTAGTTCACTCCCTCTTTGAATCCTTTCTCTTCTCACCTTAACAAAGCTAAACATGCATCGATAAACAAATCCCAAAGCCTTTGCAACTCTTGTTTCAACTGAGAGGACACACATCAACAAAAACGTGCTAGAATGTGAGGAGCATATGGCCAGAAAGAGCCACCCGACTCCTCCTGCCCAGCCACCTATGAAACTGCATTTTCTCCCCACGCCCGGAATCAATCCGTAACATCTACTTGAAAAGAGTTATTCAAGGATGAGTCCCCAATGTCGTAATCAATTTGGGCAAATTCAAAACAATATATGCTCCGCACACAACAGCTGATCCCCACCAGTGTCAACAGGTTTACAGAGATCAGAGTGAACATATGGTCTCAAAGTAGTAAAGACTTATTTATTTGGTGCTTTAATGTCACATTCTTTAATCAGGAGGAAACAGGCTGTATTCTAAGCCTTTGCCATTCCTCCTCTTTCACGATCTTTTTAATTTCTACAAGATCATTTTTTTGCTTATATTTCATCTTTGCATTTCTATCTTTGCAGAAGCATTCACCTCTTACATTCCCTTCAGCTCCACTTACTGAAAATAATCATAGCTCTTCATATTTCAAGATGGCATTATCACCGGGCAAAAGTGGTCAGAGGAGCCAAATTCTTCACATCATCAGGCAGCTTCTAAGCTCCCAGCAATCATAAGTACCATGCTTAACTTCCAAAATGTGCAGAGAATATAGCATTTGCTGACATAAGGATGAAAAAAATTACTTTTAAGTAGTAAAAGCAAGTTTCATACAACTTCAGTATGGCTCGCGTATTTCAAGTTCATGCTTGAACCTGGGGACACATCTCTGTTCAAATGACATCTAGAAGACAGAAGAGAACAGGCTTTCCCTCAAACATCGCTTGCCTCAATTTAATAATGGGAAGTGCTGTCTGAAGCTCCTTAATTAGTCAATTCAATCAGCTTAAAAGTGGAAAAGAACTTCTCCATAATGCATAAATCTAAAAAACAGGGCAAAGATGAGTATTTTTAAGATTTGTAATTTTGAGAACAGGTCTGCAAATAAACTTATTCTCCTATTTATTTTTCACGTTTCTCAAGACCTAAATGCCAAAACCAAACTGCCTTCTCCTAAATTAACTGCTGCTTCCATTGTTTCCACTAAGAAGAGAGACCACCTATTTCCCATATTTATAAAGCCATCCTATCCCTAACGTTAGAGAGGACAACCACGCGGTCACATGTTTACAGAAACAATGAGAAGTGATGACCCCAGTGGGTGTGAAACCAAGTTATATCCAGAAAAGCTGCCAGTTCCATATTCTATGAGGAGCACAGGAATATAAGGGGTGGAGAGAAAGAAAACACACGAATGCAGGCAGCAGTCAATGAGAACAAATGCACCTAAAAAAATACAGGAGAGGCAGAAAGGAGAGAGAAAGATCTGGGGACCTGTGAAAGACAAAGCCATTGGGGACCTGCAGGGAAAAGGCAAGTGTGAGAAAAGACTGGGTGAAGAAAGGAAAGAAAAATAAAAGGTAAGAGTAGAAATAAAACACCGTTCACCCACCATGTCAGAGATAGCCCTTACAAGAAATCAGGGTGAAGAAGTTGACATTTTCGGTCAGGGATGTAAAGGTAGGCTTTGAACCTGAATTAAGCCAACACACAGTGCAGATGAAGAGTTTCCTGATTTCCATCCAAAACCTCAGAAAAGCCACCAGAAGTCAAACTACTTTTAAGCTTTTGAGTTTGTTTTTTTTTTTTTGCAGTCAAGTCGTAGTTTTCAGAGTTTGCCAAAAAAGCTGCTTCTATCAACAACTTTCATCCCCTACCCTCTAACTGCCGCTTCTCTTCACATCCTTTTGGCTTATCCCACCCACCCAAGAGACAGCTGTGGGCCAAACGTTCCCAGGGTTAGAAGACAAGTCTTCCGGTGGTTCAGTCCCATTATTTGGCTTATTACTCAGACTCATCAAGAAGTGGGGTAAGAGCAATATGGTAGGCCAAAAAACAAACTAAAATGTTAATTATTCACAAGTGACAGCACCAGGAGAGTAGAACCAGGGTGAGAAGGAAACAACAGACAGGTTCGTTTATGGAAGTAAAGGACGGGGGAAGATAAATAGGATGAGGTTGTTAGACGTGGTCTGCTCCCAACGGAACCTGGGGTAAGGGCTTGTGCTTGGAGGGTTGAGGGGGGTGGGAATGAGAGCGCACATTATACCGGTGTAGCTTAATGGTCAAATTGTACTTTATCTACATTCTCTCTGAGGGATAATAAGCAGAACATTATGGGTTTTTTATTTAAGTAGTAATCAAAACCAGAAAGATTCAGTACTCATGTTTAACAAAACAATTTAGCTGAAACGGAGTAAATATGAAGGCAAGTGCCCAGATCCCTATTTTCATAACCTCCTTCAAGTCATGTAGCGTGTGACCTCTGTGGTAAGACTTCAAGCAAGCAATAAATCCCAAATTTTAACTTTCATATACTTGTTGGCAATGCATCTTAAGATTTAAAATATTTAGTGTTTACTTTCTGGAAGAGTACTGAATCACAACAATATTTTTAACATAGCTGTAAATACTTGTCCTATATATGCAAATGTTTGTCTTGAGCCCATACAAATTTTATACCTGTATAGTTAATTTAATAAGATTGCAAATAAAAAAAAATGGATTGTTTACTATATTGCCAGTCAACACAGTATTTACAAATGTTTATAAAATCAGTGGTTTATGTTTATTTACTTCCCTACTTACATAAAATATTTTAAACTGCTTTAACATTATCCATGCTTAGAGCAGCTTGTTACGAGCGGTACAATCTCCGCTCAGAATCTGTGGGACCATCACACTGTCCTGATATTACCTTTCTATACAATTCCATTTCTGCCAAAAGCTTTCTTTTGAAGTCTGGCAGGAGCTTCCAACTCCCAGTTAAATTCTATTTATTAGACTAATAAAAAACACACACATAAAACAGTCACATAATTTAAGAGTCTTTCTGTCAGGCTGTTTCAGGCTCTGGCACAGCTCAAAACAATTAGAAGACCAGAAATCAGATTCTACCTTATTTTTGAAGTGTACTTCAATGGGCATAATGAAGCCTGCGTAGCCAGACTCCTCCACTTTGTAAGGGGGCTCCTTGCACACTGAAAAGAGAACAGACAAACATTAATTTTGAATATAACGCAACTTAATCTGAGCCGAAAAGGAGTTGCAAGATGAGAAATGGGCCTCTGACAACTTAGGACACATTTAAAAGACTGACCTTTGTGAAAAAAGGGGGAAAAAACCCCACCAAACTAAGATGGTGGTCATGGGCTTAGTTAAGAACATGAAAATCTGTTCTTAGCTCCTCCCATGGAAAGGAAACATAAAACACTCCATGCCAGAGTCTCCGTGAGATTCTTCCCCCCCTTTTGCAGTGAGATACAATTACATTTCTGGGCTGTTCCACAACAATGCAAACTGCCAGTTAAAGCCATCTTGCAACAAAAAGGCATGACCCAAAAAAAGTGGGAATTTAAACAGTACAGAAAGGTAAAAAGTACTTTGATGCCAATGTTTATTAATCAAAATCCATGAGTGGATTTTCCCCCCCCCCCCCTTTAAATGCTCTCCTGCAACGCTCAATCTTCGCAATTACGTAAGAGACGTACTAAAAGCTGCTTCATCCAAACCAGGTAACAAACCTGACGGGCAGGTAAGGGTAAGCACTGCTATTTATTGCACACACAAGGAAATGGAGAAAGGTTAAAGAGTTTGCCGCTAAGGTCACGGCGCTGCCTACTGCAGAAACATCGACTACAAAAGCTTAATCGCTTCTAAGAAATTAATCTACGTGCTTCCTGCCTCAGTTTCCCCATCCCTACCTGTTGTACCTCCACGCTACTGAATCCTTCCTATCATCTCCCACTGCTTTTCCGTGGCGTGACAGCCGACTCGAAGGATTCTAGGATCACTTGTTTGGCCGTGACATAGCTACACACAACGGCTGCCAGAAGAAACACGAGACCAACACAGATATTCTCCCTCCCAGGAACCGGATGCACTTGCATAGAATTTATGCACTACAATATATGTAAATAAAGTCAATTAAGTAATTAGAGGAATTCAGCGCAAATCTTTTTACTTTCTCTAATGAATTCCAAGTAATTAATATGATTAGGAAACAGTACCTCAAACCTAAAAAGCACACAAATTATTTTCCTTTAATGTAGATATATGATCCCCAGCTCTTAATTCTTCTACCGTCATTAAGGTGCTAGAACGCAGTACTCCAAATTCAACTGTGAATAAAAAGCATATCTTAAAATAACCAAAATCTCCAGACTTGCTTTAACTTGAATTTCAGACAAGGACCCCCTCATTTAGGGGAAAAAGCCCAAACCCAAAGAAGAGTGCCAATATGGCAGCAGGAATCTTGAGACTATCTGCCAAGCAGCCTTTGTTCCTTCGCCGCTCTATTCTAACAAATGAAAAGGACTCCGCAGGCGATCAGCTGGCAGCACAAGCCCACCTTCACCAGTAGATTCTGCTCCAAAAGCAAGGGCAAATCATCTGAAGAAACCCTTCAAGCAAATCTAGAAATAGTACACATCTGCCCTACCATTTATACACAACCCAGACACGCTTCGGTCAAAAGTAAGCTGGCATCACGTGCAAGCTCAAGAAACCGTGCAAAATCTAGATGATTGGAAATAAAACATCTCTTTGAAGGTAAATGATACGGCAACCCACCGAGCAAAGCCCATGTACTAGCCCACCACAGTTGTTTGTAATAAAGTAATTACACCAGCTGACAAGGATTGTAGCGCAGCAGATTGTAACTTTTCTTCTATAAATTAGCTTTCAGCTCGGTGCTGCACTTGCTTATCATACATCAGTTTTACTACATCGATTTGAAGGAGGTATCATTAACATACAGACTAGAATCACATCCTCACAAGCCAAGCACCTTTGAGTTACTTTCCACTGTGGCCTCTCACAAATAACCAAGGCAGTAGGTAGTTCTAAGACATCCTGCGTGACCAGAAGTCTTCCAAAGAAATATTTCAAAGAATGCACGTTACAAAGTGATTTACAGCAATACTCTCAGGCAGGCAGCGTTCCTTGTAACACCACATAACAGTAACACCGCAGATGCAGTTACACAATTTTAAGCGGATCTAATTCTGCGCTGCTGCCGAAAAGGGCAATTCCTGCTCCTCCACCTGAACCATGTGTTCCTGCCACCCCGTGCCAAGAATCAGGTTCATGTTGCTGCACAGTCAGAAAGAGCAAAGAACAGACCCAGCAGAAAATCACAGTACAATTTGTATACTCTTCCCCAGCCATGCTGACTGCACAGTGCTTGCAGCTGGAATGTACAGCCAGGGGCAAAGATACCATCACCCCCTTGGCATCATTGATTTCTGCTGGGTTTTGTACTCCCTGAACTGGCACCTGAGACTAGAAACTGCAGGAATCCTGCTGGCTTCTTAATGACCAATGCAAAACTCTACATACTCCTGTACGTATACAAACCCAGTATTTCAGCATCTCTCAGCAATCACATGACAAATATTAAGAAATCAAACCCATCTTTCCTATTTTGAAACATGAATTATCTTCTGCTGTCACTAAGCATCTTGAGAACCCGTAGGTACTAATGCTTAAATAAGAGGAGAAAGGATTTCACCTCCAGCCCTTTCATCAGAAGAAAGGTCCCATTCTCCCTGACCTTCCTCAGCCAAAGATGGTGAAGGTTAAAGCTGAAGCACACACAATGTACATTTTGCTCCTCTTTAAGGAGATATTTCACAGAAAAGTGACAGCCCAAGACAACCTAGACTCGCACAATGCTCTTCATACAGAGAAGACCTAATAACGCATCTTCAAAAATACACTCACCTCGCTTGGGTTTTGGGAAGCTCTCATGTAGCCGAAAAACCACCCTTTCCACAAAGTGCTGAATGTCACACTGCTCCGGGCCCCGGACAAACACCATCCAATCATGAGTAAAGCCTTCGGTGGTGGGCTTTTTCCGCAGTTGGGCTCGGTGCCCCAGCTCCAATTTAACTTGAACCGTGCACTGTTTTAGGACAGAGGTAAGACCATAAGCAAAATGGAACAACTTCGACGTTACGCGTAACGCTGAGAAGACGCTAGATCGCCGCAGGGGAGGAATACAACAGCTTCCACAGAGAGAGATTAGTCTAATTCTGAAAACTACAGTGTTGTCAACAGAAAAGGTATCATAAAAATAGCTCCCAGCACCATTTCATACCGATTTTCTTCCCAATATTAGCGCTGCAGAGGAAACAGCTTTAGAAGAGGGATAGGTTTATCTGCCTCACTTATCAACTAAATTGTCAGCAAAGTCCTAATTGCAGAATCTTTATTTCTAGAAAGTGTCAGTGACAGAACTTGATGTTCACAGCTTACAGAATTCACAGCACTGACAGGAAACTAATCTTGAAGCAGGAAAAATTAGATCATGAATTGGTGGTTTATGATTTTCTCCAGAATATGTAATCCATTGAAACACAGCTCTGATGCTCCTTGTATTCTTAGAAATGTATTTTATTAAGGCACTTTCAAAGACCAAGACTAACATACAACACGCCTGCACAGTATCCAACACTAAAACGACCTAATTCTAATTTGCACTCCCAAATCCTACGCTAATCACAGGTTAACAGAGAAGGTGTAGTCAATGCCTCATTCAAAGCACAAAAATCCCATTAAATGTCTTAAAAACAGATTAATTTAATTGTGAAGATGCACACATTATTGCAGATTTCACGGTCAGAAGAAAGGAAATGAATTAAACAGACGTAACAGAGGAAAGGCAACCGTGATTCAGGCACAAGTTAATGCAAGCAAATCTTAGGGCAAGATTTGTAGAGACACAGAATAACACCTAAGGCATCTGACTCCTTACTAATTTTGGGAATATATGTTATACACACTAAACCAGCAGCACAGACATCTCAAACTAAACCCAACAAAAAAACCCAGCTTCAGCAACTGGAACTTATAAAAAATGGGGCAGTTTTTAGTCCTTACTCCCTTTCTTCGCCTAAGGCTTGAAAATAAGCACCTTGTTCTTTCTGGCAGTTCTCAATTACCGTTGGGAGAGGCAACATTATTTGTCATTACCTACATTACAGGTGGACACAGAGCCAAACCGAGGGCATGATATTAGACAATGAACATGGAAAGTGAAAGCTTCCCGAGCTCTAGACTAAATGTTTAGGAAAAGTATTATCCTCATTTTCCCATTGAGGAACTGCAAACAAGGAGTATGACTATAATTAATGGTCAGAAAGTATTCGGCATCCAAAACGTATCCCACCTGACAGTTTATGGGGAAGCGATTTTCAGGGCATGGTTAATACTTTCCGAGAAAGATTAAGTCACGCAATCTCAGTATTCTTTTCTTTGTAAAAAGATCACACAGGAGGTCTACAGACCCCACCAGCCATTAAAGCCCGACCTCCCAAATTGCAGTCCAGCTCTAATTTCAACTCTCAGGCAATTATCTTTATAGTGAAATACCTTCAGCTGCCATCCAACACATCAATTCTAAGACTCGGGGACAAACTCATCTAATTAATTCCTTCACCTGTATTACTACCACATTTCTTTAGGTTACCTTCCTCTGCAAGCTCCCTTGGCAGACCATTTTTTCCCCATTCCATGCTTTTAGGGCTTATCTACGCTGGCTCCACCTCGCTCCTGTGCTAAAAACGAAGGTACGCAGCCGCCTGTTCTTTCATGTCGTATTAAGGAGTAAGAAAAAAAAAAAAAGGCAAGGTGTGTTTCACTCAAAGCACAGCAACCTCTCCTGCGGTGGAAGAGCATTTCGTGGAGACAGTCTGCCTCAATCCCAAGCTGGCATGGGAGGGTGCTTGCAGGGCTGCTTTATCTGCGATACTTCCCACAGCGTTCACGCAAGCATTCACATCAACTGAGCCAGTCTGTTCGGCAGCTTCACGTTATCGATTCCATAATTACCCTTTAAATTGTGCTACTGTTGCCAGTTACTACCCCTCTCCAGAGAAGTGCAAATGACTGTGTCAGTCTACAGAATTTGCCTTTCTAGTTGAAACGGCTGAGAAATTTTAGCTGAGAAACAGATGGGACTATGTAGAAGAGAACAAAATTAAACATAAAAGAGAACTGTTTAACTGAGAGTGAAAGTTGTACTTGCTATACTCCTCACATATCGGTCCAATTAACGATCGCTATGAATTAAGCCAGAAGTTGAAACACATTTGAAAATAAGATCTCCCAACATAACAAACATGCAAAGTTGCTCCTCTGAAAATGGAGGGGTTTTTTTTCCCAAGTGTGTCTCTCAACAAAGGGAAATCAGGATCCTATTCAAACAATTTGTAATAATACAAAGGAGTCTGCTTTTCAACTTCTCAATAAACATTCTGAAGGCTGCTCTGGGGTTTTTTTTGTTGTTGTTGTTGTTGTTTGATGTGCTAATTGCCTGAAAGCCATAACCAGCTTCCATTCGCTCTCCTGTGGATGATTATTCAAAGGATAGCGGGGCTCACCTCCTGAACCTCAGGCCGGTAAGGTAACCTGTTACCAGCTCGCCTGCACTCGCACACAAAAGGCCCGAGCCAGCCTGCTCTGGATCACCTCAGGTAAACTTCCAGCATCCATCCCTGCCCGCTGCAGCACCGCAGCGACCCGGCCGCTACCGGGCGGCTTCCCACCCGCCTCCCCGCAGCGGTAATAACTCTCTCGGTGGCATTAACCCTTTGCACCGCGGTTGGCTGGGGGGGGGTAGCAACGCCGGCACCACCCCTCCCCGTAAATAAGCCCAGGCAGGAATTTGCGGGAAATGCTGCTGCCACCCCCCGCCGCGGGCGAGGCTGCAGCGCGGCCGCCCATGAAGGGGCGAGGGCTCAGCAAATACCCCCTCGCCCCCCCAAAGGGGGTGTGCCTCCCCAAAGGGAGGGCGATGCCCCCCAACGCCACCGGGGGGGGAATCAACCATCACCATCACCATCCCCATCCCCAGGACGGGGTGCCCCCCCTC
>JAOXJM010000014.1:2087761-2107446 GCA_026413425.1 Tringa solitaria | reverse complement strand
TCCAACCATCTACCCTACTCTACAAAGTTCTCCCCTACACCATATCCCCCAACATGGATATGGTGTAGGGGAGGGCCAGCAGAGCCTCTTTTGGGCTGTCACCCAGGAGGATTTTTTTTTTATACGAGTTCTCCCACCCAGGAGGATATTTCTCTTTATAAACAACTCTCCATAGGTCAGAGAGAGCTTTTCCCACCCTGTCTGTGGGAGTGACTGGCAGATAACAGGGGATGTGGTGCAGTCAGGGGAAAAAAAAAAAAGGCTCAGTGCAAGTCAGTGTCCATAGCTTTAATGTACAGCTCTCCTGAGCAAGACCACATACATCAATAAATAAAATTAATATTAGTTAGAGCAGCCCCAACAAACCCAGCTGTCACCAGTTTGGCTTCTGTGTTCTCCGCTGTGCCCTGGTCAGCAAAGGGTGCCGCCGCTTGACTACTGCAGAAGACACCGAAGAAGAAGCACCATCTCCCTCCCCTTCTTAGTGGGGATCTGCTGGAGGAGGAGATCTTCGGTTCCCCGGACACCAGTCTGGGCAGAGTCTTCCAGGGCTCCCACCCTGCTTCATGCCCGGCATCACAAGGCCTCAGCCACTCCCTGCCCCATCCACTAGCCACATTGCCCTTGTCCGAGGAACAGGCGCACAGCCGAGGGGTTCCCCATGCAGATGCACGCGTGCGCATCCCGCACCCCGTGCCCGAGGGATGCCTGAGGGCAACCAGCTCTAGCACTGCTTGTGGGATTGCTCTAAGGCAACGTAAGGCACCACGACAGGCCAAGAGTCACTGGGCCAGTATCCTAGCTTCGGCTTGAACGATGGCATCTCGTAGTTGACGTCAAAGTAGATGACCAGTGGGCAGCAGTACAGGAGGGACATGGCGATCAGCACGTGCCTGGCAAGGAAAACAAAAAAAGATGTGTTGGACAGGGGTAATTCCATCTGCTCTTCCTGCTCCTTGTAGCAGTGTATGGCTGGCATTGCCACCATGTGGCTAAAGCCAAGGGGTACGGCAATGGCAAGCAAAGGTCCCAACCCTGTGATGCGTGAGAGATGCAGGGAGCGTGTGTCCTGCTGGATCTGTGCCTGTGGGGAAATCCTGGAAGAGCCCTGTGAGCCAGGGCTGGGGCAGAGGGGATGGAGTGATAGAGGGGACATAAGCCCCAAACCACCCATTCCACCTCGCCTGGCCTGGCCCAGCAGCGCTGTCTGTCCCAGTCATCCCAGTGATTTGTGAGGATGAACCTGAGAATGCAGCCAGTGTGCAGCACTTGCAGCTACACTTGGCTGGGCACCGAAATGTCTTGAGCAAGCAAATCACTGTCTTTCAGTTTGTCTATTATAATAACTCAAAGAGCATTGCACTTCATGCAGCTTCCTGGGAGCAGATGCAGCCCTTTGAAAGCAAGCTGTTACCTGGAGGGACTTTTAGCACAATTTCACTTGCAAAACACCGTTTGGCTGGTACGGAGGAGGTAAAGGATATTAAGCAGTGATTGGGGCCAAATCTTTGGGCGAGAGCCAGGGTGAGGAGCAGCACCAACAGCCACAGAGGAAAGGGGGAGAGGGCTGGGCAGAGATGCAGCTGCTCCCTGGTAGAGTATCACATCCCTGCTGCCATCTCTCCTTAGCTGTAGGCCTTCAGCTGCTGAAATGTTTGGGCTGGGGTTCCTGCCTCTGCGCTGGAGCCCTTACCAGAAGCTGTGGAAGTAGGGGAAGTTGATGGCCTGCCAGAGCCCGCAGAGCCATCTGTCACTTATCCAGCTGCTGATGGCCAGTACCCACCACACGACCATGACTGCGGCCATCCGGTGAACCCTTTTGTCATTGCACCTGGAAGACAGTGAGAGAGAGGGAGTGGAGTATCGTGTTGGAAGGAAAGAACTGTCTGCAAGTGCTAATGCAACAGAGCAAAACCCAGCAAGTTTCTTCTGGAGAGTATTCATCAGACCACAAGAACTGGAGAAGTTCTTGCTCTGCAGAGGGGGGTCTCTGACTTTCTGTGGGTGAGAATGATGCTAGAAGATGCCAGGGTGCTCCTGTCTTTCTCCCCAGATCCTGGGGGGTTCTCCCAACTCCACACTGGTTCCCAAATCCCCCACAAAGGGAAAGAGCTGCAGAGATGGCAGTTGAGGAGGAAAATATGGACTTGTCCCATGGATTGTCCCCTTTCTGCATGGCACCTGGGCCAGATGGCTTTCTTGTACCCCACTACCCACAGTCCTGCCCGTCCCTCTTCCTGGGGGGCAGGCCTCCCAGGCCACCCCAATTCTTTACAGGGCTGATAGTCCAACATGTGGCTGATGAAGTCTTGGCATCCTCCATTTGCTGTTGGGCAAAGAGTCACTGCCAGGAGCGTGTGATGGACCTGCAGAGAACCCCTCTTGGCCCCCTCCTTACTTTTTCAGTTCACGCCATGTCAGGTACAGCAGGTGGAAGGCGATGCAGTTGAGTGCGTAGGCATTGAAAGCTGGTTTGATGAAGGACATCAAGGTACTGATCACAGTGGTGACACCGCTCAACCAGAAGAAATGCTTCCTAAAGAGAGTTGGGAGTGAGTGTTAGTGCCCCCAAGGTTCACAGTGTGGAAAGATAAGGATGGGAGAGGTCCTGCTCATTGCCTGAGAGAGAAAGCCCTTCTCCAGCACCTCAACCTGTTTGCACATGGGTGATGTCAGCCTGGCAGGAAGACTGAGGTCTGTTTATATCTGTGCTTTGCCATAAACCCCCCAGTTTGTCCATGACAGAGCGGGGAACACAGCCTGGAATGTAACTTGTGCATTTTCATGGTGGTGCTGGAGCATGGAGAGGCAAAGACATCAGCTTTGTGCAGGGAAGAGCTGCAAAGCAGGAATCCCGGCAGCCGGGGCAGGGGCTGGAGCTGTGCAAACATGCAGATTTGGGCTGACTGAACAACAATGGGGCTCACAGGGGCCTTTCACATGCAAATCCCTTCCCAAGTCCCTTCCCCTCTCCCCCAACCATGTCTCCACAGTGAACTCCTGGTGACCTCCTCATCCCCATGGGAAGAGCAGACTTGGAGCAGGCCTTTGCAGGGCTCCTAACTGGCTTAGAGGGGTCCAGCAAACCTGCCAGGGTGAGACCGTCCTTTGAGCAAAGCCCTGCTGGGTTCCTGTTTCTACTGATCCATGCTCACCCAGTCTCCCCACCTTTTCTGCTGAGCAAATCCAGCCCAGCCAGCCCTCCTGCAAACAGCCTTTGAAATGTGGAGTGTTAACTTGGACCAGTTTGTCCTATGGGAAACCCCATCAGCCTTCAGGGAAAGCTCCCTGTGGATGGCAGGGGATGCTATGACAGTTTGACAGGATGGGTAATTGAATGTCAGCGCTCAGGAACATTTAATTCCCTAATTAATTTTGAAATTCTCCATGCTAAGTTTTCTCTGCAGCTTTGCAAAGACAAGCAGCTCCAGTCGGCAGGAGCCCAGTCCTTCCCCATGGGAGGGTTTCTCACTCTTCGTCTGTCAGCACGTCCACCACTGAGTGATGGAGGGTCTAGTCCCAAAGCAAACTGCGGAAACCTCAGCGCTGACCACTTGCAGGGGACCTGGCTGTGGGAATGTGGGGGGGATCTGTGGGTCACACATGTCAACGTCAGTGTCCCAGCCCTCCCCTCAGAGCCTGCAGCCCAATGTCCCTCTGAGTCATACCTGCTCTTGATGAACCTGGGGAAGTAAACCTTGGGGTACCAAAAGGAATATGCCACAGCCAGTGTCCAGAGGATGGAGAGCTCGTCCAAGAGTTGTCCCATGTAGCTCAGAGTCATGTGAAAGTACATGGAGAAGATACCTGCAAGGAGCAAGGACAGCTTGTGTCAGCAAAGCTCTGTCCTCGTACAAGCCCATCTGGCCTGGGAATTTCTTGGGGGTCCCGAAGGGCAGGGCCTGGACCTTGGCATTAGTGGAGACTTGAGTGGGTCAGTCCACACAGCAGCACAGGGATTTACTGGGCTGGAAGCTGTGCATCCACAGCCAGCAGGAACCATGAGCTGCAGGGCTTCAAACAGGCACAGCTGTTCTGTTTCCCACCCCAGCTTGCCCCTGTGCTTTGGCCACTAAGAACCAGCCTCCATAGCCAAAGGTACCATGAATGAAGAGTCAAATACTCTGGCAACCTGTCTGGTCTTCTCACAACCTTGGCACCCACCTACGCAGAAGAGCAGCCCCGAGACGAAATACAAGGGCAAGGCGCGGTGCTGACGGTACTGCCGGTTCAGGTAGAGCAGGGCAGGAGAAAGGACGAAGAAGCTTACATTGCTGATCTGAAAAACAAGAGGCACGTTCAGCTTATTGCATGATCTTGGGCAAGCCCCATCCCACCGCGAGCCTCAGCTCCTCCATGGGCAAAGAGGATACTGATCTCTAGTGGAGAGCACGGTGCGGAGGCAGGTATTACTCTTGGCACAGGGAGAGGGCAGAGGCGTTTCTCGAGAAGCGAGGCTGGAACTGGAAGGACAGCTATTTGCTGTGACAGCAGTGGCTGCAGACATCCATGCTCTCCCTTCAGGCACTTTTGGGGCCACCAGGATAAGCTGGTGTGCCCCTTTTGGTTGATGATTTAGCTGCCATTGCCCACTGTCTTCAAGCAAGATGCCAAAGCTCTTCTGTGTGCAGCCATCTCCCTCTCCTGTCAACCCAGACCTGCCAAAACCTCCCTGGGTGGCTTCTGCCCCTTTTGGGCAGCAGGCAGCCCCTTGCGAGGGGCTGGGAGGGTGTGAGGAGCTAGGGTACCCCAGCAAGCCACCCCCAGGAAAACCATCATTAACTGGGAGTAGGTGTAGGGGAGAGCAGCAGAACAAGCAGGACGTTTGTAGGTGGGAACAGGACTGAGGTGACATCCTGTAGTGTCATGTGTGAAGCCACCTGGCCTGGGGAGGGGAGGTGTTCTGGACACTTGTAATTACATGGAGTCATAAACCTCCTTTAAACATACCTAGCAAATGAACACAGCAAAATTATTCTGCCCTGATTTCCAGCTCTGCAAAATTGCTTCATGGACAGAATTTGATTTGTCTGGGGAGGAGGGGATGGTCCTGGGCAGGCTGAAGGTGCCAGTGCTTCGGGGAACGGCAGATGCTGATCGGCAAAACGTGGGAGCTGGGGAGGAGCAGTGAATGCCCAAAGCCTGGACTTGTTGCTGGATCAGGCCCCCTCCACCCTGCAGCTACAGGAGAATGAAGTTTGAAATAATCTTTGCCCTCCGTAGGTTTTTACCCTGGCTTTTTCACCTGATTTTTCAAGCTCAGTGAAGGGATATGCTGGGGAAGGACAGCCTCCCTGGGGAAAAACTTTCTTACTCATGAAAGCTTGGGACTGTGGTGCTGCGTTTTACCTGCCAGACAGCTCTTCGGGGCTTTCGAAGAGCGAGGCAGAGCCATCTGCTCGAATGCCATTTGGCAAGTCACCAGGGTGGCTTTTATCTCACCCTGACAATCCTTTTCCTTTCATCTCCCAGTTAGGTGCTGACCCAGACCCCAAGCCGGGAATCTGAGCTCTGCAGCTGGAGTCTCACCCCTCGGCAGCCCTCGCGCGCTCCAGGTAAAGGGCAAAATCGAGGCGAGGCTCCCATGGGATCCAAGTTTACGGTAACAGGGCTGCAAATCACAGGGATGTTGTCATATAGATGACACACACCCTCTCGTATTCCAGAGGGAAACACAATTCATGCATAACGTAAGGTCTCTATTCCCTTTAACACCTGGAGATTAATCCTAAATTTCACTAAGGCTTTCATGAAACAAGTCGATGCTCCCGTTAACAGCAATTCTCAGGCCAAGTGCGTTGGTTTTCTATCAGTGCTTAGAGCCAAATCCAGGCCTGTTCCCGTTCCAGCTATGAAGTACTGGTCCCAATTGCACACTTGAGGTCAAACTGTTTGGAAAGGATTGAGAAACCAAAACTGTGTGTTAAAGTAACAACTGTGTTGCAAATGTTTCTTTTCCCGTGAAATGGTTAAAGAGGCTTTTGGAAGATGATAAGGAGTAGCAAGAAAAGAGAAAATGCTGGCAGAAAAGGCAGCAGGATACAAGTGCCAGCATGCACGCCAAAGTGAGGAAATTCGGGACTTGGAGATTGCGTATAGAGAGGCCTGAGTCCCTGCTGCAGTGGGCATTGCAACAGTGCCATTAGTTACGTGATAGCAGTGTTATCACTTCATTAATTCAGTATGAGATGTGCAACATCAGATACCAGAGGGGAGGGATAATCGAGGGAACCGTGCCAATAGGGTCAAAAAAAGATAGAGCGGTTCCTTGCGGAGCAGCCAAACGCAGAGCTCAGGGGGGAGCTGCTACAAAACTGCAACTGGGGGGACATGGGGTCTTCATCACTCACCGGATCCAAGCCCTGATTTGTAAGCACTGTCTTATATCTTCCCTCTAGGATGTGACAGGCTCTCAAATGTGGTTAGGAGGGGTTTGCTCCCAGTACTCCCATTAGGAAGTTTTTCCAGAGTCTCTGCTCACGCTGAGTCCCCCCAGCACGGCTTCTGCTTATGCCTAGCTGGGTTGTACTGGGCAGGAGGCACCAGCTCCCTCTGCCCGGGATGCCAGGGAAATAAAAGGATGGAGATGGAGCCTGTGTGATTTGACCTGTGAGAGTGACTCAGCCCTGTGGTTTTCCACTGTGTGAGCTCACAGCGATGTCCCACTTCCTAACAAGTGTGAGTTACTGCTCTAGGTGCCTCAGCCAAGCCTGTCTGTACTGGCATTTGCTTCTTTCACTAGGAGAAAAGCGAGACTGGGATCAGCGACGTGGCTCTAATCCTGGTGCATTAGCAGGATCATGGGAAAGCCCCCAGGGCTTGTGCAACTCGGCACTTTGCAGCCTAAGACAGAGGGAGAGCCCTGCAAAGAGCCTGTTTGCGTCTCCATCCATGATAGGGTGAGAAGAAGCCTCCGATATGGACTGGGACAGGACACACTGGTTTGCAGAGCTCTGCCTGGCTCTGTGAGCACGGCAACACTGCAACAGCAGCCAAGATGTGTGCTGGTCCTTACTCAAGACGGGCAGTTCCTGCAGTGAAAGGAGATTTCTGCAAGACTCATTGGAGTGCATTCATTCACTTGAAGGCCAGGGAACCAGCTTTAGCTGACGGAAGAGCCCACAGGGCCAGAGACAGAAGTGAATACCTCAGAGGGACTCTCCAGACCTGTATGGCAAGTTCCTAATAGCCAGACCTGTGTAGCAGAAGATGAAGCTCCGTGTCCTGACATCACAATGTCATGCCAGGGCTTTGGGGCAGGAAACGGCTATTTGTCTAGTGTTTGCAGAGTGTCGGGCAAGGACCTGCTCTTCTCCTGCACGGGACTTTCTGGGCAAGCAAGAAAATGATAAATGATGTGTCTGTGATGCCGCGGGGTTGCTGAGCCCATGCAGAGGACCACGGTTCCGACACACTCTGAAAGTGAGCACTTCTCTGGGCGTATCTAGGTAATTTGCACCCGCAGTCGAGCTTATCTCCACCGATCTTGATGAAGCAGCTGGGATCTCTGGATATACAGCAGTGTCAGAGCTCCTGCTGCTTTGCCAGAGAGACTGCTGAGGAGCCGGGTGTCGCTACCAGCATCCTGGATCAGTCATTTCAGGAAAGAAATGAGGGTAGAAAGACAAGTCCCTGACTGATGACCCTCATGCAGCACAATGCTGTTCTCCTACGAACAGCCAGAAGACAATAAATTTCTGGGTCACTGAGTCACTATAAATAGTTAGTGCTTTGTTGCTGAACCGCATCCAATCACGAGCCACCATGTATTATTAGGTGCTTAACGATACTGTTTACATGCTTTGCTCATACCCTTGGTGCTTATTTCTAATAAAAAGCATCCAACCCAAGCAGACCTGAGAGAGAATGTGGCTGGCACAGAGCAATTCTCAGCAGCACATCGCTGCTGCTGGCACAGACCTACCCTGCTTGAGCCCCAGGCAGCGCTGGGAAGAAGATGTTGAAGATGATGCTCCATTAGGAAGCCCTACTGATTTAGTGGTGCAGGAGTCTTGGGTAGGAGCTGGCTGGATTCCCAGCTAGTCTAAAACTCTGGCAAACTGACACTGAAGTCAATATTGATATAATTATCTCAGGGCAGGCCAGTGAGATAAGGCCCATAAAACTTGCTGCAGGGAGGATGTGATCTGAATATGGGGAACAAATGAATGGAGGAGAGAAGAGAAGGAGATCCAGGCTGTCAGGATCCCGACTGGGATAGTGCCCTGGACCCCAGCTGGATCTGCAACATGCTGCCAGCCAGCAGGGATAGCTCAGCCTGGTCCGATTTCTCTAGTCCTCCCTTTAGGGCACTTCACAATGAGCTTGATCCTGTGAGAGAGCCCGGAGCATGAAGAGGGCTCCCCTGGTGCTGCTGTGAGGGGTGGGAGCCGGGCAGTGCCAGGCAGAGTGTGCCAGCTGATGGGGAGGTGATGCCCGTGTAAGTGATGCTCCTGCGCGCTCTTGGTTGCAAGGTCTGGCCCTGAGCACGGTGCAGGCTTTGGGGCTGTTGTCAGGTGCTCGACAGCAGCAGTTTTGGGGAGGGTTGGTTTTTTCGTCTCCCCTGGTTTCGAGACGAGGTCGCATGCCAGCCCTGATGCAGGTTTAGATCTCTACTGCTTTCTCTAAACGGGAATCGCATTTTACGACAGAACCTGCAGAATTGGTACCCTCCACTGGCACAGGCACTTTTCTGAGCTCTGTGAACTGGTAAAAGCAAGCCTGGCAAGAAGGAAATCAGTGCAGGGACCAAAGAAAGCTCTTTTTTTACTGGGAAAGAGGTACCCTGTGTTCACATATAGAGAGGAACAAGGGCTAGTTTAATCACCAGAAAAAAATCCTCCAGGGTTTGCTCTGCCCCCGTCTCTCTGTGTCCCTCAGTATCACACTAGTTTGCATCTGTGCTGAAGCACATATTGGAGAAGTTTTCCTCTCCTGGAGAAAAACTGTGTCTGAGTCCTGCCCAGTGAAACTCATCCCAACAAGCCCCCTTCCTCAAAGGTAGTGTAGTGTGGAAACACTGGAGATGGTTGTGGCTAGTAGGGACCTCAGTCCAGGACTAGGCACCTGGGTAAGATTTTCAGGAGTTGCTACATAATTCAGAAACCTGTGCCACAAAGCAACCTGGGCAGCTAAGAGTTAACATTTTATGGGAATGAGAGGGCTTTAGGTCCTAAGAAAGATACTTATGGATCTGGATACACCAATTGGTGTCTAGCAGCGTGCCACAGAGAAGTCAGACACATAAGTCAGTCTTTTGGGGAGCTCCTGAGGTACTTCTTGGTGTGTCAGGGATCCTGAGCCACTTTGACAGTCTGGGTGTAAATCAGGATCCTCGTGAAAATGGGGTTTCAGCTCCAAAGACGTGTTTGAAAAATGCTGCCTAGGAGGCGAGGCAAATTTATGTCCCAGAATGAATTCTGATTAAAAACATAACTTTCAGACTTCCTGCTCTTGGTGGAAATCGGCCCCTTTCTAGTGTTGCCAGTGACACTCCAAAACACAGAGGCCTTTGGCATCTCCAGCTACGTTTGAGATGCTGATGTGAGTGTAAGTGATTTCTGTGCCTCCTTGCTGGTTACGCCTTGCTTTGCAGCCCTGAGCCCATCCGACAGGGATGCTGTGCCAGTAAACAGGCAACACATCCAGTTGGATGCCAGATTTGCTCTGGACTGGCAGATCTTTATTTGTTAACTGTCTCAAAGAGAAGTGTCTATATGCAGCCTGAGCATCCTTCCTCTGAGACCCTGGCTGGGCAATTAGAGCTGAGGAGCTGTGGGACACGGGTGAGGGAATTATCGTTATTATAGGCAATTTATTAAAAGCAGGAAATGCCTTAAAAAAAAAAAAGAGGAAGAGGCATTTCCATGAGAACAAGAACTTCTAGTGTTAGACAGTAATTGCTAAAAGTTGTAAACAGGGCCTTTGGAAGGTTGTAAATCCACATGCCTCACACCCCTGCCAGCCTGTAATTGCGCTGAGGCAGGAGGAGATGCTCGCAGGGACCAGTTATGGATGCAGAGACAGATACGGATGCTTCCAGCCAGGCTTCAGCCAGGAGGCTGAGTTTGAGGGACTGGCACTGGATGGGGCCTGAATTGTAAAGGATCAGAGGAGGTGAAACTGGCTCACGCATCAGCTTTCCTCTCTCCGGAGTTCCGGATTCCCAACCTGCCCGACACGGTTCACTCAAGTGCTGTCTCTTGTTTTGCCACTCCTGTACATTTCGCTGGAATATATGAGCCCTGTGTGTGGGACTTACCCCAGTTGGCAGGAGAGCTGCAGGACTGGTATAACAGGATCTCACAAATCTGGGCTAAGGAGCACCGCCAGAGTTTTCTCACTGGGAAATCAGCCCCACGCGTGCCAGAAGTACCCCTAACTCTGGCTCGTTTTGGGAGCAGCTGGCTGCGGTGAGCAATAAAAGTCCCACGATTTACCTTGAAGCTCAGAGAACATTCCCCGCACCATCACCCTCTGACACCAGGAAGTTCAAAGGAGCGAGTGGGAGGAAAGAAAACAAGGTTGTCCCATCCCATCTCCCAAAAGCAGCTCCGGGGTGCCTGGAGCCGGCTGCCTTCGCGCCCCAGCCTGCCCTTCGGATGCGCCCGCACTCACGGTGTTGTAGTACTCCGCAATGACCGTCGAGCGCTCAAAGTTGCTTTCACACCAGTCGACTTCGGCGCTTTGGTAGGAAAATATGCTCGGCATCGTTGGGCCACCTTTGGAAAAGGGAGAGGGAGTGGGGTTAGTTTTCTGCCCGGGGAGGAGTGTGCTGCACACCCGAAGGGGAGAAGCGCTCTCTGCCTGCCTCTTGCACACGCGCGTGCTCGCCTTGCACCAGCCTGCTGAAGCACAGCATCCTTACCCCGCTATGAGAGACTCATCCTCTTCCCAGCACGCATCCTATTGTGGAATATTTCCTCCTCTCTCCCCGAGACGCAGGAGTGACAAATGACCCTAGGAAATGTTCTTGAGGCTGGGGACGGTCGCCACAGCCTCATCCGTGGCATTAACATCTCTCATCAGGGGTCATCGCTGCTACACGATGCTTCCCCATTTCAGCCCTGTCCTTGTCGCTCTGTCTTCTCCCTTCACTTTCTTTATGACTCAGATTCTTCTGCTGAGAGGACTTCCCTGTACTTTGTGGGCTGTCACCTACCTTTTGGGAGTGGACGGCTCCACAGGGTTTATTGCTCATTGGCTCTGTTCTCCTTAGATGTTTCTCAGCATCTTCCCCGGGGCTGGAGCTCACCTTATGCAAGCTCAGCCCTGGAGCACCAGCCCAGACTCTGGGTATTACTGGAGTCCTGGGGGTGCAAGGCAAAGGTAGTGATTTCACTTTAAATGCACTCCCATGCGAGGCCTGTCCTGGTTTCCCAGTGAAAGGCATCAGAGCTTCACACCTCTAGTGGGATCTCCACCACCAGGTCCCCCAGCCCGGCCTCTGGCAATGGCAGAAGCTGCAGTTGCAAGTAGGATTCTAAAAAAAAATCTAACCTTTTGCCTGCTTTCCTTCCCTGTGCTAAAGACTTTCCTATCCTCAGTGTGAGCACCATTTCTCAGCTCTCTTTTTATTCATTTGAAAAAGTAAAAGTTCTGGTGGAGTTTCTATTTGGCATGTTTTGTTTCAAATCCTTGAGCCTTTGGAGCTACAGATGGGTGCCAACCTTCGAGGTGTTTGGAAGCACTATCCAAACCCTTGCAGCTGGGTCTTAGGCACACAGGAGCCACAGAAGTTCCCTAGAGCTAAGCAGTGAGGTCCCTGGGTGCAGCCTTGAACTAACCCATCCGGCTGTGCTTCTCCGGCTCTGCAGACCGAGCAGGTACCGAGGTGACACCAAGCCCTTCAGCAGCATCTCTGAGCTCCCCAGGCAGTGGTAGCAAGGGATGGAAAACAGAGCTAGCTTTTCTTTGAAAATCCTTTCAGCTACGAGTCTAGCGCGGGAAAGGGAAGTTTATCTTAAAACCACTCATCAGTTTATCGCATTCTTGCGGAGAAACAGTCGAGTCCCTGTTTACGCTGGTGGCAGCTGAACAACACCACCAAGTTCAGCAGTTACCGTAGGTGTGCAGTGGTGTGAAGCCACCACAGCTTCCTCTGCTGCTCTTCCCAAGGAGAAGTTCAAAGGGAGAAAACACCTAATACAAACAAGCTCTTCTGTAACCTCCTGCTCCAACCAGATAAACTGACTTGTGGATAAACCACCACTGTTCTTTAACAATTGCAAGTTAACGATGCCCTCCCTTTAATCCAGGCTGGCTGGTTCCACAGAGCAGGTGAGATCACAGCTACAGAAGAGAAATAAAAGAGATGGCAGCCAGATTGGTTTGAGGTCTGGCTCTTCGGGATCTTGGGTTTTCCTGTGCTCATTTGTGCCATGGGGACTCTCTCCCCATCCCTGGTGCTTTGCATTATGCTTTTACAGCCATGCAAGAGGTTGTATAGGGCAAAAAAGAACCAGACCCAGGATGGTAAATCCCATCTCCTATTTGAACAGACCTCAGTTGAGAGGTGGTGAAGGGATGGAGGAGAAACATGACAGAAGAAGAGAAAGAGAAAGATGGAAGAGTGCACAGGAGCTGCTGGTTTGCTGCTTGCCTCCCATCCCAGCTTGGCTTACCTGTGTTCCCTGGGGACGGACCCGCACTACTTCCACGCGGTGAGGAGAAGCGTCAGGAGCTCCAAGGTTTCCAGCAAAGCTGGAGCAGCAACCTGCCCTGCCGCTCTGGCGCTGAAGGAGTGCCCACGGTGTGAGCTCACCGGGAGCAGCCGCCAGGAAATACCCTTGCTCCGTCTCTAGGGAAAGCCTTGGGATGAGACAAGAGCCATGAGCACCCTCCAGGCAAACCTGCCAGTCCCCCAGAGGAAACATATTGGCTGGAGAGTTTATATCTGTGCACCCAAATGGGCAGGGGCAGGGAGGGAGGGCAGAGAAGCGTGAGCTGGAAAGGTTGGAAGAGCGGGTAGAAATGCAGTCTGAAATCATCGGTGTGCCCCCAGGCAGGTTACCTGCGCAGGCGCACACACCCCCATCCTAACCCTGGTTTTCCCAGGGGAGGGACCGATCCATACAGCCTCCCTTATGGAGCTGGTTAAAAGCCAATAAAACAGTTTTCACCAAAAAAAGATGCGGCAAGATGATGCTGCCTCGTTTTTGAGCCACTTTTCCACTTTTCCCCGTGATTTTATTATAAAAAATAAATCACACTTCTTGCAGCTAGTTTATTTTGTTATTTAGTTAGAGAATTGACTGAACAGGACACTTGTGGGTGACTGCTTTGCAAATATTTTCTTCCTGAATCCCATTCAGGATGCCAAGAAATTTGGCAGCAATTAAACTTTGCCCAATTTTTCCTCTGTGTAGGGTTGGGAAAAGAGGAAATATGTGCTTTCTTAAACATAAAGGCTCATTATTGGGTTAGTTCTTCCTGTTGGAGCAGGGGAGACACCACGTTCAGTATCACAGGGCAGAGTCAGGCCTTGATCCAAGATGTCCCCGTCTATGTGGTCCCTGACGAGCAGGGCTCAAACAGCAGCCTTGGCTGTTGACGCTTCAGGTTTGCCCTGGGGATTGGCTCTTTGGGAAGCCGAGCCGTTTAATTTTGATACTTCTATAAAAAGGAGCGGACCTGAGAGACCTGAGCTGTGCAACACCTCCTGAAGATGCCAGGGCTTACAAAAGCCTTGCAAATCCACACGCATTTTGAAATGAGAGGGTAATTAACCACTGAAGCAGCTTATATTACAACATGGTGGAACCTCCGTTATGTGCAACTAAGTCAAGGCTGGGTGTCTTTCGAGGACAGACGACGCAGCTTGAAGCAGAAGATGGAAGGCAAACCCCAGGGAGATGGTCTCACCTCCTGGATGGCTCCACCGCGGTGTCCACGTTGAAGAAGACTGGGATGAATCTGCTTCTTACTCACAACGCTGGAACGGAGCGTGCGAGTAGGAGACTGAGTTTGCACACTGAAAGAAGGTACCCAGTTCCCAAGGGGATCCCAGTAAGAAGCAAGTGGTGACTTGCCCATCCCACTGCAAGGGAGGCAGGTGAGGCACGGTGTCGGCCAGGGAAGGTGGCAGAGGTGGATTTGAAAATAAGACAGATCGTTGCCCAAACACGTGATGCCTGTCCCGTGTGAACTTCTTTGGAAAGAATGAGTTTTCCCACCCCAAAAACTCCAGCATCCTTGGTGTGACCAAAGCACCCCAAGCTTCACTGATGTATCCTGTGCCACGCAATGAGTAAATAACTGAGGAGGATGTTACGAATCCGCATCTTCCCTGATTCATCAATAAGTAGCATTTGGGTCATAAAGAGAGGCTGGTTTTCTGGTGAGTCCTCCTTCCCAGCTCCTCCTAATGGTCACATTCTCCTGCCCGTGCTCAGAAGGGCCTGGGAAGCTGAGGATGCTGACATGGAGTGGGCTGGGCAGATGAGGGTGCCCTGGGAGCAGAGGGGTGATGCTTTCTGGGCCTCACGTGAGAGTTACACAGAGAGACACCCCTAATCCTCCCTGTATTGGAGACTTCTTTCTTGCAAAACTTCACCCAGAGTCCTCATGTCCTGGCTAAGACCTGCTGCCTCCTCTCCACCTGTCTTCTAACATCTGACAACTTGGCTCGCACAGATGTGTCTCTTCTGCACCAGGATCTGCAAGAAAACCTCATGGAGGAGGTTTGTCCCTTATCCCCTCCCCTTAGCTGTTCCCTCCCTCCTCCCTAGGACTGATGCCATCTCGCAAGACCCCACATCCCAGGCAATGTCCCAGACTTTGTGATATGGGACATGCTTGAATCTGGAGATCCTTATCCTGACTCCTCCGTCATCCCTCGGGAAGCAGCGGGGTCCCAGGGTGTTGCACGGAGGCAGCTGAGAGCCAGCAGTGGAAGCAGGAGCTTTCACAGGAGCCAAAGTGCAGCCTCAGGGCCCAACTGCAAACGTTTTATGACCGTGAACTCCCAAACCATGGTGTGGGAGCAGTTCTGCTGCCGGCGCCTCCAAAACAGGGAAGTGAGGACTCTCCTGGTGGGCAAACGTGGGAGAATCCAGTTGCTTAACTTGAGGTTGGTCCTACCTGCCTCATCCTGTGGCACCTCGGATGGGGGCTTCTACCAGAACTGCTGTTGATGGGGGAATTTTTTTTTTTAAAAGCCCGTCTGGACAAGCTGTGCCTGAGAGACAAGCCTGTTTTATTTATTGCCTGGGCTGGTGTGGGGTCATGAGTGTGGACAGAGGGGGCAGTAACAAAGAGCTGGGGCAGGGAGGGTGAGGGGGGAGCGCTGGCATCCCTCATCCCTGCTGCTGTTTGCTCGGTGAGGGTGAGTCAGAGCCCTGGGGTGGAAGGAGACGACATGGCTTAGCTCCATTCTCACAGCCAGGCGAGTCGGGAAGGGAACCCGGGCATTTTGGCTCAGCTGTGCCCTGCTGCATCGCTCTACCTGTGTCCAGGAAGGCCCTGAAACAGCCAGGACAGGCTGGGTCCCGCTGCCAGCTCTTTTACTGTTGGTACCGTGACTTTAACTCCAGGGCTGCAATTTCGTGCTTCCAGCTATAAAAACCCAGGCGGGTGACCCTGGGAGCCTTTGCAAACGCTGAACAGTTGGATAATCCCTGTCATTCGTGGCTCCACAGGGCAGGAATCGTGTCCTCTGCTTGATTTGGACGCTGTTTAGCAAATCGCGGTCTGGAAGAAATAATAACAGCAGCAGGAGACGTGCTAAAGCTGGATGTGCTTTACGCAGCCAGATGAAAGCATCCGTTCTCCATCGCTGCCGTAGAGCCCACCGGGAGCAATGTACCCGCTCTTATGCACATCTGCAGAGCTGTAAATATCCATGTTTCCTCACCAGGTAGGGCAGAGGCTCCAGGCAACCAAAAAAGCATCAGTAGCAACAGCGAAGGCAGATCGCACCCCACGCCAGGTGTGGCCTTAAAGGCCCGAAAGTCTGAAACACCCACTCTTTACAACATCGGGGCCCGGGTCCTTGTGCAAGTTCAGCCTCCGGAGGAGCACAAGCCTTGTCAGGCCCCAGAGGGTTGGTCTCGGGGTCCAAGAGAAATTCCCCACCAATCCATCATCATTGAGCAATCACCCAGGCACTCTATTATCTTCACTCCAGGCAGGATGCCATACCATAGTCTTTGCCAATCTGACCACCTCGTGCTTGTTTTGAAATACGGACAGGTTTAAAACAAATGCCTTAATTGCTAATAGTAACAACAATAACAGCAATAATTAAAGGAAGTTCTCCCGGTGCTGTCATCTGTCACATGCGCTTCTCGGCGCAGTTGTGTATTCACTGCGGAGACTTGGGCTTATGCAACTCAGCAGGAGCTGCTGGATGTGCAGGGGATAAGCAGGGACTTCTCTCATTTCCCCCTTCTTGTAGATGAAAATATAAGCTGTCTAAACCAGGGGAGAGAAAAATCACCTTATTCTCGGCTGTAACAGCTCAACCAGGGCTCTCCCACTTAGGTGTGGGACACAGACTTGAGCCTTGGGTCCCCAAAGGCTTCAAATTTAGCAGACCCACAGAGCAGGGGGGGTCACCTCTCACCAAACCAAACCTTTCTTACTTGCAGGAATCTTGACTCTGAGGAGAGGTGGAAATGGAAAGAGACGAAGAGAAAGTTCCTTTTCTGCTTTTGGGCTGAGGCCACAGCTTTACATCACGGCTGGCAGAAGCTTGGCAGCGCTTCGCGCCCAGGTAGATGTGTTTATCTAACGTTGCAATCCTTTCTCCGAGCGGCGCAAAGCTTTGGCAGGAGGATACGGTGCTGGTTTGTGCAAGGTCTGAGAGAGACTAAATAGCAGAGGCTGCAACAGGCCCTGGGAACCAGAGGCTTCTTCATCCAGGGCTGACTCTCAGTAGCTCAAGGAGGAGACCCCCCCCAGCCTTTCTTTACCTTCTGCTCCCCTCCAGGCAGAAAGCAGGAGCTGCTTTCTCTGTTTCAGGAAGGAAGAAGCTGCGTCTCAGTTCATGGTGAAGGATGGGGTAAAGCACGGGCAATTAGTGCCTTCGTTAAAACTCTGTAAGCACCCAAGGAGGCCGATCACACGTTTGCCTCTGACCCTGTCAGTGGCGGTATCGGTCTGTTGGAAGGAACGTAAGGAGCAAGGCAAGCAGGAAATAATCCTGCCCCATCTTCTGGTGGTCAGTGACTTAATGCTTCCTTAGCTGGAGGTCCTGGACCATCATGTTTAACCAGTCAGAACAGACCAGTCCTGCACACATTTATCTCAAGCTTTTAAAGGTTACTTTTCAAGGTCATATCCTATGGCAATGAGGTCCTGTTTAATTAGGTGCTGTGTGGAAAAAGTACCTTCTTTTGCCCATTTGCTGCCTGGTGGCTGCATTGGGTGCCCTCCAGCCAGGTCACTTCTGGAGTGGGAAATCGCATGTAGATGTTCCCTGCTCCTGTCCTCCGAGCCCTTTCACTGCATCTCCCCGCAGCCTCCTCATCCTACCCCTGTTGTTCCCAGTCCACATCCCTGGGCCATGTCTGATTTCCCATCTCTGTTCAAAGCAGCACATCCCATCCCAGGTGCTTCGAATCCTCTGCCCACAAAAATAAAGGGAGACTAATATTTAACACAGTCTCTCTTTGTGCCTTATTTTGAAAGCTGAAATTTGGTACGAGTGACTGATGGGTAGACAAGAGGGGTTGTTATGACAAGGACATGGTGACACTTAGAAGAACTACTAGGAAAACCTCTTGGAAGGGTTTTGTCACTTGCAAAGCCTGAGAAGGGCAGAGAAATGCCCCCAGCAGCCACAGCACAGATCCCACAGGAGTGTGCAGGGACCGTGTCCCACTCTCTTCACTCTTGGTTTGGTGCCTGGGCTCTGAGACCAGGAGGAAAACCCTCTCCATCCTCCTGCAGCCACTGCCCAGCACAAACCTCCCTCTTATTTCTGAAAGCAGATGACATCCCCTTGTGATTTGGACTCAACCCCGATAACAACCGATGCTTGTGTCCTCCTGCAAGCTATTTAACAGCCTCAGTCCATGTGCCCGTGCCCAGGCAGAGGTCTGGGCACAGCTCCCTGCACAATAAACAGCGTTCACATCAAGACCACACCAGTCTCCTGCAGATGCTGCAGAGCTGGATGCATCCTCAGGGATGGCTCCCCCTCCGTGCACACTCCGTAGGAAGCTCCTGATGCCACTTGCTGGGTTGTGCTAGCGCTGATCCGGTGGCAAGTGTGTGCCCTTCTCCCAGTGCCTGCCCCAGGGACACTGCTGGCAGCCACCAAACATGGCCAAACGATGGGCCAGACTCTGGGGAGAAGCTTGTTGGGAATGTGCCTTCCATTGAACATTCTTCTCTTCCCACACCAGCCATGACCAGCGTAGACATTCCCTTGATTCATTTAGTAATTCCCCATTTCTTGACTATGTTGTTCACTTTGTTTAATTTCCAGCTTTCCCTGGGAACACGGAGGGACTAAAACCCATCTCTAAGAAATAAAACCAACAAGTTTGGAGAGTTTAAGAGTTTGGAGCACACGCAGAGGTAAATCTGAAGGGCCTAACATGACCCCAGGTTGGTGCAATTCCCTTCACTTCCCGCTTGCTTCGGGGCTGAGTTTGGGTCCAAAATAGCTCGGAGGTGTAAAATCAGTGCTCCCTGCCTCCAGCCCACTCTGGCCATCCCGTCCCTTCTCCGGAGGCGTGTGGGGCACGTGAGGGACCAGCCCCATGCCCTCGTGTGGCCGTGGCCGGGGTGTGTGGGGCTGTGGAGCATGTGGCACCCGGCGTGGGGCGAAGGAAGGAGCCCGCGGGGCTCTCCCGTGCCCAGGTGCCGGCGCGGGGCTGTTTCCCAAGCCGGGCTGCACCCCGAGCAGCACCCACCTGCGAGGGTTTCTGCCCACACCCTTCACAGGGAGGGTGAGAGGGTTGCACAAGGGCCGGTGTGGCAGGAGGAGGCTGCTCTGGGAACCCAGCCTCCAGGCGACGTCCTTGTCTAGCTCCCCAGCGCAGCCCCGTTGTTGAGACTGGAAAACTGGGATGGGAACTGGGAGACGGAGCCATCCCACCTGCAGCGTGCCTCTCCCCGTGGCACTTGTGGGACTATTTTTCCAAAGGGCAGAGTTTCCTAAATCCTATTTTCATATCCTGAGATCTCTCCACAGCCTGTGAACGGAGCGCAGCGGCCCCACTCACGGTCTGGGCATGGTGGAGGAGACGAGGATAAACTCCAGTTCATCCTGGGATGCTCTTGTTGTGATGTTACTCCTGAAAATAACCAGAATATTAGCACAAATTTTGCCAATCAGGGGCAATTGCAGCTCTGACTGGGCAGTGGTGTGAGAACAAACTGAGAAATTCTGATTTTTCCTGCCTGTTCATGGAAATTCTCCAAACAAGACAAATAGGTGGAGGGGTTTTGAAGCCTGGAAGCAGGAAGCTTTGCAGCTGGGAGGTAGCGAGGTGTGTAAGCCCAGACCAGAGAAGGGGAAGGTCTCAGGGTTCAGCCATTGATGCCCACGCTGCACAGAAGTGTCACGAGCTGGCTGAGACCTGATGCAGCTGAAGCTTAGCCCAGGTGGCAGGAAAATGGTGCAGGGACGGGACATGGGTACATTCCAAAGGAGGAGGTGGGTATTGTTTCAACCGCTTATTTTTCACAGAATCACAGAATCTTCTAGGTTGGAAGGGACCTTCAAGATCATC
>JAOXJM010000014.1:2041188-2052995 GCA_026413425.1 Tringa solitaria | reverse complement strand
TTGAACCCCTCCAGGGATGGGGCAGCCACAGCTTCTCTGGGTAACCTGGGCCAGGTTCTCACCACCCTCACAGCAAAGAAGTTCTCCCTGAGATCTCATCTCCATCTCCCCTCTTTCATCTTGAAGCCATTACCCCTTGTTCTATCACTACATGCTTTTCTAAAAGGTGCCTCTCCAGCTCTCTTGTAGGCCCCCTTTAAATACTGGAAGGGGTTATAAGGTCTCCCTGGAGCCAGAAATCCATGCCCTCCTTTAAGATGAAGGAAAAGACCGCGGGCATCTCATGGTCTGGTCCCTCCTCACCCCCCTCCTCGTTAGTGCCACAATCAGGAGCTGAGCTGTTGCTCTCCTGCTGGTCTGGGTGAAGAACACCCTAAAGGGGTGCTGGTGTCCCCATCCTCGCCTGGCCTTACCCTCCTCTCGCATCTGCTCATACTTCCGGATGGCGATGTGCCGGCGCCAGGCCTTCTGGATCACCCGGGCGAAGCCGTCAAATTTCCGCTCCCTCATCTCCTCGAGGAGGAAGAGCTGGGAGAGACACTAAGTGCTGAGCCCAGCGGGCCAGGGGCCACCCAGCACCCATGCTGCACCCCAAACCCTCCCTGAGGTTGCCCAATGTGATGCTTGGCCACGTGCAGCATCCCCCGGGGTTGAGGGACAAGGGACAGAGCCGGGCCACCTACCGATTCAGGGTTCTTGACAAAGACCTTGCTCCGACCCATCTGGTACTGATCCGGGTCCATGTTGACGGAGCGCAGCAAGTGCTGCACCCCTTGGCGCTCATCCCCGCGCCAGGATGGCCAGGTCTCGGGGGTGAGGATGGCGTAGCTGCGGGGAGAGGGGACGTGAGTGGCGGCCAGGCTGCGGGGACCCGCCACCACCCAGTCCTGGTGGTCACTCACCGCTGCAGGAATTTGTGGAAGAGGCGGCGGTAGGCGAAACCCGCCCGGCGCACACGGATGTTCTCCTTCAGCCCCAGGTACTCGACTTGGTGCTTCACCCTGAGGAGCAGGAGGGACACGCTCGGTGTGGGAGGGTGGCAGGTCAGTGGGGGACCTGCCCAGGCTCTTTGGCTACTGCTTGGCATGAGGATGCCCTCGACTGTGCACGCGTGAGAGCTTCTGGGGCTCAGATGGAATGTCTGGGTGATGCACGTAGAGATGCTCCTCTGCTCCTCCCCACATGCTCCTCAGTGCACACCTCGTGCTCCCCGGGTCCATGTGCCCATGGACAGAGTGACCAGCCCAGGGTGCAGTTTTTGGAGGAAAGCCCGTCCTGGCCACATCCGCATCACTGGATGCCCTTCCCTGGGCTCTGTGGGCTACCTGATCCATCACAAGAGGTCTCTGTTACCTGCTCTCCTCCCAGTCCCGGGGTTTTTTGGTCTCGTTGGGTTTGATGCAGCGGATGTAGTGTGGCGTGCACTTCATTAACGTGTTCACCAGGTCGTTAGCCTGTTTCTGTTGCAAGGATCGACCTCTGTAGCGTTAAAGGCATTGGTGGGAGCCCATCACCCTGCTGCTGCCCCAGAGGCAGCTACTGTCCCCAGATGCCTCCAGGATGTACCTTGATTTTGGAGCCCGCGGTGGTCGGTCGTCCCTTTTTGTCAGCATCAAGCTTTTCTGGGAAAAGCATCCGGATGAAGCCACTGAAAGGCAGGTGAGAGTCCCCAGGTGAGAGCTGCCAGGCTCCCCGAGCTCAGCTGAGGTGAAACCAGCTCCAGCTCTGCTTTCTGCTGCTGGGAAACCCTGCACCGTGTCTGAGCCTGTCCCCTCCCCAGACTGCCTCCCTCAGGGGTGAGCAGGATGGGTGCTGGTGGGCGAGCACCCCTCTCCCACCCCTGCAGCCCCTGGGTGCTGCCGTGCTCAGCAGGGGGATGCTGCTGGTACCCGCGGGGTGCTGCGGGATGCTGAGCACCCCAAGATGCGGTTCCAGCAGAGGCAGGACTGGATGTTGGGGCAACCCTCTGCCCCAGCCCTTTTGGGGTGGCCCCCTGGGACCCCCAGCTCTGCCAGGACTCACTGTTCACTGCTCTGCATGAGCTCGATCAAGTCGGTGAAGAGCACGTCCCGGTTGCGCTCGCAGAAGCCGTTCACGTCGTAGGAGACCTGGGGGCAAGAGGGGAGCTCAGCCCCGTGGCTGCTGTGGCCGGGGGCCGTGGGGTGCAGGGTGTGGGGTGCCGTACCTTGCCCGCGTAGTGGTGGATGACGAAGCCCGAGCTCCAGCTGTTGAAGTGCTCGTGGTTGCCCACGGCCGCCTGCAGTTTCTGCAGCAGGGTCTGGTCCGCCCCCTCGCCGGTGGCATGCATGGTGGCACAGACATCGTCCAGGACGCTCATGATCCCGGGGGGGTTCTGGGGGAGGGAAAGCGAAGCCGTGGGTGCCCAAAGACTCCACCCTGCACCTGGTTCTGCTCGAGTGCCCCGCACTGGTCAAAGCTGCTTCGTGCTGAGCCACAGCTCAGTTTAAGGATGCAGAGCTGTGCTCTCCCAAGGATGCTCCCTGGCAGGACCAGCTTCTGCCACCCACCCCCGAGAGCACCAAGCCCATCCAACCCCCCCCTCTTTGGGTGCCTCGGCTCCTTGGGAGACCACCCCCCACCAGGAGGAGGGGACCCCACTCACCAGCTTGTTCTCTATCAGGTCGCACACCACCTTGTTGTTGAAGTACTGGATCTGGGTCCACTTGATCCCCTCCTGCACGTATTCCTCCTGGGGGAGCACAGGGAGAGCCAGGTGGGCCCCTGACCCATGGGATATGCCATAGGCCCCTGCTCTGGACATGGCACTGGGACCCACCAGCAGTGGGGGTGCAGGAATTGGGGTGCTGGGGCAGCCCCCACCCAGCCCAGCCCACCCCGTACCTGCTCTGCCTTCAGGGTCAGCTCTATGAAGATCTGCTGCAGCTTCTCGTTCACAAAGTTAATGCAGAATTGCTCAAAGCCGTTTTTCTGCAAAAAAGCAAAAAATGAAGGCCAAGACGGGGCTGAGTTGGCTTCTGTTCCTCTCACCGCGTAGGGGAGACTCCAAAAAGCAGAGCCTTTGGGTGCTGCGCCAGGGACCCTTTTTGGAGCCACGAGCTGCAAACCCTGCTCCCGCAACCCTCCTTCCTCAGAAGCAGGGAAGGACATTCCCCAGCTGGGCTCCTACACCAGAGCAGCGCGTACCTGGAATATTTCAAAGCCGTAGATGTCCAGCACCCCGATGCTGTACTCCTCGTACGGCTTCTGCATAGCCCGGTTGATAGACTGCAGGGAGAGACGGGATGAATTCCCTTCATCTGGGGTGTACGGGGCCAGCTCCCATGGTGAGCATCCCCTCCGCACCCAGGGGGCTCAGCCCAGCCCGATGGGACCACACACCTCCACGAGGAAGTCGAAGACGCGCGCGTAGAGCCCCTTGGCCAGGGCGTCCCGGGTGTAAGCCGCCTGCTCCACGTTGAGGGTGACGGTGATGGACTCGGAGCGGCCACCCCACTTGCTGTCCATTTTCCTGCTGGTGACCTTCTCGTTGAGGCGGTCCTGGTCGATCCCCAACAGGTAGGCAGGGAAGGCCAGGGCTGGGCAGAGCGGGGTGGGGGGGTGGTCAGGGCTGCCTGCTCCCCCTACACCCCCCGGCACGCTGCCCGTAGCCGCTGTTGGATACCCCCAGCCCCATCCAACTGCAAAGGACTGCGGTGGTGCAGCAAGTGGGGACCTGGGACACGGTCCTCCCTCTGCTAAATCACAGCGAGTGACTCCTGGCACCCATCCCCTTTAATTAAGCTCTGGTTGTACCATTTGCTCGCTGCCTCAGTTTCCCCATGTCTAATGTGGGGAAGATGCTGACGCAGTCTCTCTCTTCTGCCAGGGGATTTGTGCTATGGAGAGTTTGCAATTCATTGCCGAGGGTCCCTGCAAGTGTTCCCAGTCGCTCCCCTGGAGAAGGGACAGTGTTCTACTCACAGTCAACATTTTCCACCCGAGCGTAGTTGCCTTCCTCCCGAAAGCTGATGTTCCCCAGGTGGAGGATCCCCGCCACGATCTGCAGCACCAGCTGCTGGTCCTCCCCACGGATGCCGATGACCTGCATGGCGTTCTGGGGACACGGGCAGCCCGTCAGCCCCTGCCTGGCCACAGCCAGCTTTGGGGGCTCCCCTTCCCGGGCACCCACCATGGTTTCATGGAAATCACTGCGGTCATCCGTGCCCTCCACCTGGTAGGTGTCCGACTGGTTCAGGTAGTAGTAATAATCCGGGCTCATGATGCCCAGGTTCTGCCGCTGCTCCTGGGATGCCCCTTCGATGAGCTGGGAGAGAAACGGGGGCTGCGGTTACCTGGCCCCTATGGTTACCTGGCCCCTGGCCCCCACGGTAGCCCGGCCGGCTCTGAGCCCCCCATACCTGGTAGTAGATGTGGAAGTTCCTCTCGCACTCGTTCTGGCTCACCACCCGTGACTTCTCCAGCAGAAAGTTGGAGATCTTCCCCCCGTCGGGTTCGCCGCCCCGGCTGAACTGGATCTCGAAGTACTTCCCCTGCCCCAGCACAGCTCCAGCTCAGAGCCCCCACTGTCGGGACCCCTTTCTTACCCCCCAGCCCTGGCTTCTCACCCCCTTCTTGCACCGTGCCAGGAGCATCACGGGGACAGACCCTGGCCTCTGTGCCTACCCCGCAGACTTACGAAACGACTGGAGTTGTTGTTCCGGACGGTTTTGGCGTTCCCGAAGGCTTCCAGCAGCGGGTTGGACTGCAGGATGATGTCCTTCACGTGCTGGGGACAGAGGAGGGGGCCGAGCAGGGGGGTCACACACCTGTGCCTCGCTGCAGCAGCCCTGCCTTGGGGCTGGGGACAGTCCCAGGGCTTTGTCCGCTCCCAGGGCTTTGTGTGTCCCCAGTCCTGGAGCCGGGGGTGCTCCAGGTGCCATCATCAGGTTGGGGGAGCAGGGAATTGGGGCGGCAGGGAGCAGTTAGGACCATACCTGCACTTTCTCTCCACCCCCAGACACTTTGGAGATGTAGCCCATGATGTATTTTGCTGCCACTGTTTTCCCGGCTCCGCTTTCTCCGCTGCGAAAATGTCAAAGCAGAGGGGATGTGAGATGGCCACATTGGAGCTGCCTGTCCCAGGGTGCTTCGGGCTGGGATGTCGGAGTGGGGCTGGGGGGTGACGGCGGGTGACAGGGGCTGTGGCCTCCTTCTTGCCATGTACTCTGAGCATGTGGTGGTGCTAACGCCGGGGACGGGGCTCCCGTGCTCTGGGGGTGCTTTGGGATACAAGCATGGCCCAAGCAAGGCTGGGTGAGGAGCTGCTCCAGGAGGAGATGCTGGATTTCTCATTGTTGGATTTTGGAGGGGATGAGGGAGACTTGGGAGCCTCAAGGGGAAGTCTCTAGCCTTGCCCCACATCCTGACCATTTCCCTTGCAACACTCAGCCGGAAAAGCACATTGCACAAGGCTTGGTCCCTGCCTGAGACAACCCGGTCACAGCTCCAGCTGGTGCTCCTGGCCCAGGACACCGGGGTCCCTCCAGGGACCTCCATATGCCACGTCCCCCAGGACCCACCACTGGGCTTCAGTTGCCTCTGGCCACTGCCCAGCTGCCAGGATGTCCCCAGGGAGTGGGGAGAAGGGGTGATGGGGAACAGCCAGCCCTGGACTGGTGGCATCTGGTCCCTGATGTGCCCTGATGTGCCCCTACCTGATGATGACGCACTGGTTCTCCCCATCGATCATCATGTTGCGGTACATGTTGTCGGTCAGGGCGTAGATGTGGGGGGGATTTTCATACTGAGCCTAATCAGGGGACAAGGGACAGCAGCGCTGAGCACAGAACCCCCCCACCTTGATCCCCCTCCCCAAACCCCCTTAACTCTGCCCATGCATTGCACGGAGCAGCAGTACACGGCAGGGATGGGGAATTAGTCTCTTGCCACAAAGATGAGCTAATCACAGCCTGCCAGATGTTTTTTTTGACTCTCCCCTCCTCCTTGGGAAGTTTGATGTGGCAGAAGTTGCTTGGGCTGGATTTTACCATTTTTGGGTTGCTTTGGTGAGTATTTATGAGCTGAATTTCCCAGGAATGTGGATTTTTCTTCCGGAGCCTCGTTACTGACTCTCCATCAATGTGCTTGGGGACCACTGACCCCTGCAGCGCCCAAAGGGCTGGGGGAGGACGGGGACACTCGTGGGACACCCCTCCCAGGTGTTTTGCACCAAATTAAACCCAATGAACCCCCGGCTGACCCCCCCAGCCGGCACACAGCAGTCTCACCGCCCCCTGGTACAGCTCGATCTCCCGGTCGGTGAAGTACGGCATCTGCTTGAAGGGGTTGACAGAGATGAGCACCGGCCCGATGTAGGTCTGAGAGGCAGGTTAAGGTCCACGTGTCCTTTCTCATGTCCCCCAGAGGCAGCATCAGTGCGAGAAAGGTGATTAGGGGGGGTCCCTCCCTCCTCCAGGGACACCACAAGGGGTTCCAGCTCAGGTCCAGGCAGAGCTGCTGCCACAACTTGGTGCCGTGGGGCTCCCTCGGCCCTGGTGTGTCCCCCTCTGGGACCCCCACTGGTCGTTCCCAGACAAGCATCCCCTCAGCTCCCTGGTTTTGTTCATGCTGCCTTACTCTGCCTGAGGATTGGCTCCAAAAACGGCATTTCCATCATCCCCCAGCCTCCCGGCATCCACCCTCTGCTCAGCTGCTCACGCTCCATCCCTGGCTTTTGCAGCAGGAGGTTGTCTCCATTTTACAGCCAGGGAAACTGAGGCATGGAGAGGGGAGAAACCACCAGCTCCTGCCTTTCCCTGGCCACCCAGCCTCCCTCGGCCGCTGCCTGAAGTACCCCCGAGTCACCCAGGAGTGGGCAGGGGATGCAAAAGTTGGGAATCACGCCTGGAAATGATGCAGCGGCAGGATGGGGATGAGCATCCAGTGCCCTGGAGAAGGTGTGGAGGTGGAAGTTGGGGACAGAGCAGTGCCAAGGGGGTGACCCTGAGCCCTCGATGTCCTATTTTCAGCCCACCTGACAGCCGGGAGGGGGACGAGCAGGAAGAGAGGGGCTTTTCTGGGAAATGCAGAAGCGCGGGGTGTTGAGTCATGGCTGGACGGGGGCCCTGCGCGCAGCAGCACAAAAAAAAAAAAGGAAGAAAGAGGCTGCGTGGGGTACTCTTTTTCCTCCGAAAAAAGAAAAGCCAACCCCAAACTCAACCCCCCTAAACCCATTTAAAGCCCCAGGGCTGCCAAAAGAGCAGGGAGGACGGCGGCGTCACCGCCGGCCCAGGGCAGAGCATCGCCTTGTAAGGACAGAGCTGCATCTTCAGGGAAACCACAGCCACAAGAAGCTCAGCCCCACTGTCACCAGAGCCCCCGCTGTGCTCTGCTCTGCACCGCAGGGATTCTGTCCCCTGCCCCACCAGAGCTGGGGTTTGCCCCCAAGCAGGTGTGGGGTGGGAAAGGAGAGGGCTCAGCGCCTCCAGTCACAGGCACCGGCACATGTCCCCATCCTCACCACAGAGCCCGAGAGGCATCAAGTCTTGTGCGTGGTGCTCAGCGGTGTCAGCTCTGCCATGGGAGCCAGAAACCACAAAAGCATAGGGGCTGGGGGATGGCACAGGGGGGGCAATGGTGGGCAGGATGGGAGCTTTGCATCCCGGGCTGGCTTCTTGGTGTCCCATGTGGGTTAAACCTGGTAGAGAGTGAAGGGTGGCACCTTGTCCCCGTATCTACAGGGATGCTCTTGCTCCATCCAGGGATTTCTTGGCTTTGCTGTCAGTGCAGAGCAGCCAGGGCACACTGGGCATCAGAGGGGTTGGGTGACAGCGACAGGGGACGATGGCCATTGCTGCCACCGGGGTCTGGCCCTCCTGAGGCAGGCAGGTGGGTTTCCAGCATGCAGGAGCAGTGGAGGGCAGCAGATGAGGGGTTCAGTGCTCTTTGCTTAGCGCTTTGACACCACAAAGGAAGGACCAAAGTGGGTCCTGGGGAATGGCAGGGTGGACATCATGGTTGTAGCATCTCCGCTGAGTTCAGCTCAGCTTGGGAATGGTGGCATTCCTCCCAATCTTGTCCCACCAAAGTGTGGGGACAGGACACTCTGCAAGCACTGGGGCAGCCCCAGTTTGGCCCACGTCCTGGAAAAGCCTTGGAGCCCAGCCCTGCTGCTCCCTGTCCATGTCCCGCTGCCCTGGGAAGGATACAAAGATGTAATCATCCATAAAACGCTTCTTGAGGTTCTCCACAATGGCCTCCTCGGAGATCTTGGAGAGCAGGACCATGTCGTCCACGCCACTCTGCTTGACATTGTGGCTCTGCCAGTGGAAGCGCTCCTTGCTGCCCTGTGGGGAGAGGGCCACAGCGGCTGCCCCGGGGCCACCACCCATGGGAGTGGGGCTCCAGGCCTGGATCCCCCACCCCCAGCTCCCCCCAAGCTGCTGGTAGCTATAACGCCCCCAGCCCCAGTTGTGTCACCAAACCAGCACCTTCAGGTGGTGCAGAGAGGGGTGTTTTGGACCCCCTGGGAACTTGCCCAAGCTCAAAATCCCGGCGCTGCTGCCCCCGGGCTTGGCCCATCCCTCTGTCCAGATCCTGCCTCACTGCAGGTCGGGCACCCCATGGCACCGACAGCCTGTGGGCACCTTTGTAACATCAACCCTGCTCCTTACGGAGGAAATGAAGGACCTCGTGCCTGCTACACAGGCTCTGCTTATGAGTCAAAGGGGTGGCAAAAATAACCCAGGGGAAAGGCAAAAGCTGCAGCTGGTGGGGGCATCCCCAGCACTGCGCATCCCCTGCACCCCCGCATCCCCTTTGCACTGGGGCAGATCTGTGGCTGTGCCCCCCGAACCCCCCGAAGCCCAGGGAGATGCCAGCACCCATTTTCCAGCTGCCCCAAAACTCCCTCGGCTCTGTCCTGCGGGGGCCTGGGGGGCAGCAGGAAAACTGGGCTGTGATTTAAGCTGTTGGGGGGGGCTAAACGCAGCCCTGGGCTGGGAGGGGAAGCTGGGATTTCACTGTGCCAAAAGAAAACTGTCCAAAAGCCCTTGGTCCTCGATGCTGCAGAGGAGACTTGCTGAACGCAGCCCCCGGCGCGGTGCCCGGGAGGGGACACCCCACCTGGACCTGCCCACGGCTCCTCTGCCCCTGTCTCACAGCCCCCGGGGTTCCGCTTTCACCCCAGCGCTCCCGGCACTGATTTCACTTCTCCTCCACCCCCCCCAACCCCCCCGTCGCCCCCGGCCTCTTACTCTTTCCATTTCCCTTTTCTTCTCTTCCCCTTTTGCTTCATTTTCCTGCTGGCTCTCAAGATTTCAGGCCACCAGACCCCGACGCCTTTGCACCCTCCCCACTGCCCCCGATTTTTTCAGGCTGCCCGCAGCCCCCTGTTCCCCCCCCTGCCCCGGGATGCTCGGTACAACCCGGTACTGTCACGATGGGGGATGGTGGGACCGTCATGGAGCGTGGAGGAGCTCGGCAGCATCGTTCTGCTCCCCCCCGGCCACCTCCCTCCCCCCTGGGCTTTGTAACCCAAACCACCATCCATGTCCCTCCCCCAACCCCAAGTGTGGTTCAAGCCCCCATCACCAGCAGAAGAGCTTTTGGCTTTGTTGTCCCACCACCTTCCCATGGGACACACGGACATGGGCCAGCTGGGGGGGGGGTTGGGGCTGCTCATGCAGCCTGAAACCACACGGGGAGCTTCTCCTCTTCCTCCTGATTGTCGTTTATGGGCCTTTTTCTTGCCTTCCCCTCCTCTTCCTCCCCTCCACCCTAATTAGGCCTTTAGAAAAGCCACCTGGAAAAACACAGGTGGGCTCTGTCATCGGCTCCGGGACACGCTGCTGTCACCCAGGGAGCTGTTGGTGACCCCAGGAGCTGCCCAGCTTCAACCCAGCCTGGCCACAACCTTCTGCTTCAGGTGGAGAGGAGCAGGTCGGGAGGACCCACAAGTCCTCAAACACCTCAGTTCCCCATCCCCTGCCTCCATCACCCTGAGCCCTCCAGCGCGGGCACCCTGGGCTGACACGGCTGGTTTCGGCACCAAATTAAGGCAAAAATGAACATTTCCTGTATTGCAAGCTCGGCGCTTTTGAGCTGACACCCAGAGTTTCTCCTGCAGCCAAACGACTGCTCAGAGCTGTCAGGGGTGAGCGTGGGCCTTCGTGGCACCTCCTCTTCCTCCGGGCACAGGGTAGGTGCTTTCCTGGCTGGGCTGGGGCACCTGAGGCCACGCAGCTGCGGGGAAAACACCCGCTTGCTCGAAATGAAGGTTTTGTCCCAGATATCTGCGAGGCCGCGGGTGTTTCCACCCCGTTTCTGAGAGCGCAAAGTCAGCCTGGCTTTTCCTCAGCACCTCCCGAGGGGTGGCACAGGGGGGGTTTCACAGAGCCAGGGCTCACCAAGCTGGGGAAACGTCTTCCAGGGAGGATGAGGAGGAATGATGCCCCCTCAGCACTCTGGTGTTGCCCAAGGTCAGCGCCTGGCGAGCCCTGGGGGATCGGGGGCTGCAGGCAGCATCCCTGCAGGGAGCGGGGGCACAAAGGGAATTTGCTTCCAGAGTTTTGGGGAAGAGTTTCCTCTGTCCCCTCCTCTGTCCCAAGCCAAAGTGAGGGACCAGCCAGAGGGCAACACCTCGACAGCCACCACCATGGGGGTCCCCGGGGAAGGGGATCCCTGGACCAAATGCCTCTGTGAGGCCATTCCATCCTCAAGCCGAGCAGGGAGGAGCTTTCAGCAGCCCTTGGCGTGGGCTTTAAGGAGCAGTTTGGATCTGCTTTGCACGAGGGACATTGCTCTGAACGACGGGTGCCTGAGTGGGGACCCCCATCAGCACCCCCAGGAGTGCCCCAGCGAGGGCTGCGGGATGGGGACCGTCACCACCGCAGCCACCGCCTGTGCTCAGGGCCCACGATAGCATCGCTGAGGGAGGGGAGAGGCCCTGCAGATTGCAAAACATCATCTGTTTTTCTTTAAAGTTCAGGTCTGAGCCACCAAAAAACCCTGCGAGCCCCAAGCGGGAAGTGGACGCAGCCCCAGGTGACACCTTTTGTGTCATGACAGGATAAGCCCAGATGCAGCCAACACCTTCAAACCACCGGAAAACAAGAGAAGAGCAGCACGGGGTGTTGCATCGCTGTCACAACCTGTCACCTCATGGGCCACCTTTGGGGATGGGGTTTTTCTCCAGGGCTTTGGGGACCAGAGCCGACCCTGGAGCTGGGACGCCTTGGGCAGGGGTTGGGGTCATGGCTGTGCAGCCCCACAGCCCTTCATGGGGCCATAAAACATCTTCAGATCTGGGGGGGGTGGTAGGGAAAGGACATCTTGTGGGGGACAGCATCTGAGCAACCTCTCAGAGGTGACAACCACGACTGTGGGTGGGAGAAGGATCCGTTTCAGCCCAGCCATCGTCCCCCTTCCTGGCCAAGCGGAAATGTCTGGGGACAGCATCACCCCGAGAGGCGGAGGGAGCAGAGCTGTGGGCTGAAGGACACGCATCTTGCAGACCCTTACTCCATGTTTGAGCACCTCCCTAATTTTAAGAGCTTTCATTTTCCTTTTCTGGCCCCAGATCAACTTCCAGCTCTGGCCGCTGCCCCGTGTCCTGCCCACGGCCCCTGTTCCCTGCATGTGCCAGGGTGCAAAGTCCAACCCTGGGTCCTGGTTTGAGCTGGTCTGGGGGGGCACGGCTGCCCCCAGCAGCCCCCACCACCCCGCTCTGCTCTGCCCACACCACGAGTGCTGAAATCATAGAATCATAGAATGGTTAGAGTTGGAAGGGACCCCCTGGGCAGGGACACCTCCCACCACACCAGGTTGCTCCAAGTCCCCTCCAACCT
>JAOXJM010000014.1:2015823-2026776 GCA_026413425.1 Tringa solitaria | reverse complement strand
AGGGCAATGAGGTCTCCCCTCAGCCTCCTCTTCTCCAAACTAAACATGCCCAGATTGATTGATAATATTGATTTATGGTGCCTGGGAGCAGGACGTGGGACTGGTTACGGAAGGAGCCATCTGAGCAGAGCAATTTTCTCCCTCCTGCCATTGGATTTTATCAAACGCTGGTGCAGATCGTGGCATTTGCTGCCTTTACTGAACATCCCGAGGAGACCCAACAGCCTGCAGACCCTGGCAGGGAGACAGACATGTGCCTGAGCTGTGGCAGTTCCCTCCTGCAGGCACCGGCAACAGTCAAGGGCCATCTGCCAGAGCTGGGAAACACCTAGGTGGGGAGCAACCAAAATCTGCAAAACTTGCAACCTGATACAACACATCAAAGAGGGGATGGAGGGGAGGGGTGGCCCCGCTGTGCCCGGGAGCACCCAAATGCAGCTGGGGGGAAGAGAGAGCAAAGGGAGGAGCAGGAGGAGACAGGAGAGGGGAATTCAGCAGCTGGGAGGCACGCTGTCGAGCAGGATGCCTGGGCAAGCCCCTAGAGAAGGTGCTCCATCAACGCTCCCTCTGGAGAGCCACCCCCATCCCCAGCACCCTGAGCTGGCCCCCCGCCTGGTGAGGGAGCTTCAGGGCCACCAAGGGGGACAACGCAGGCATGACCCCAAAAACACACAGCGACCTGACCACAGCATGCCTGGAGCAGGCATGGTCCTTGACCAGGTTAGACCCCACATCTGCCCAGCGAGACCTCAGGTGCAGAACATCACCAGGAAGGTAAGAAAACATGAGTCATGAGGAACCTGTGCTGGCTGCGAGATGTCCCAGCTTGGAGAGACTGTGCCACCAAGCCCAACCAGCAACCACACACACAACTGTTCCACCAACCTGGGAGACAGGCTTGTGCTGGCCCTTCCTGAGAAGTATCTGGGATTTAGCCAGTCCCTGCTGGCTTGGGAGCATCTCTCCTGCCAGCGCTGTGCTCCACCAGCTGCTCAGGACCCTTTGTCCCTGCCCATGTGCAGGTCTCTGGCCACACTCTCTCTCCTGCCATGGCTGGAGTGCAGGGCAGACTGTAAAGAGGCAGAGCTGAGAAACAGCCAGAAACTTGGACTTTCGTTTCAGGGCTCTCAGATGGGTTTCCTAAGCAATTCCCATGCACTACCTCTTCCCTTCCTCGTCTCCAGCTACAAGGAGAGGAGACCCACTGCAGACACCCTGCTGCGGTTCCCTGGTGTCAGCAAACCCCTGTCACAGCCTTTTTCCACCTCACTCCCACCCCTGGCTCCATTCTAGTAGCTCCCAATCGGCTTCAGAATCTTCCTTTTCTGTCATAACTCCTCACCACTACTGCCCTGTGCTCAGGCAGGCACCCAGTCTAAGGGGCTGGGACCCCCCCAGCCTGCCCACTGCCCAGTGAATGTTCCTAATTGCCTGGGAAACAAGCAGCAGATAAGACCATACAGCTCCCAAGAGCACAGGGGTGTTGGTGAACCCCCCAGATGAGATGAACCCCCTCTGGCCACCCCAAAGCTGTCTTTCCTTTGCTTTGGGCCAAGTAATCATAGAATCATAGAATGGTTTGGGGTGGAAGGGACCTTCAAGCCCACCCAGTGCCACCCCTGCCCTGGGCAGGGACACCTCCCACCACACCAGGTTGCTCCAAGCCCCCTCCAACCTGGCCTTGAAGCCCTCCAGGGATGGAGAAGTCACAGTTTCTCTGGGCAACTTCTAGTCCAAGGCCAGCAACAGCCAGGTCTGCTGTAGGTTTTCTTTTTAATGTTTAATACAGCTATTTAAATAGAATAGAATATTTTCAGTTGGTCGCGCCGTGCCCCAGAGGATGTTTTGTTCCTCCTGCCCGCCACGTCCCGTTGAGGAATCAAAGCGCGTTACAATTTATGATGAACAATCTCCTGTTTTCTGCAAGCCCCTGCTCCTCCCCATCCCTCTCCCAGCCCCATGAGCTGCTCCACTCTCCCTCGGCTCTTGCATCCGCCAAGAGCAAAATGAATAACTAAGCGGAAAAAAAAAAAAAAAAAAGGCAAAATAAACAAACAATTAAAGCCGCATTCCACGAGGTATCTGCTGACTGTTGAGCTCCGAAAGGCTGAGCTCAGCACTTCTCTCTGGGGCTGTGTCTTTCCATCCCGGGGTCTGGGCTCCAGGATGGTTATAAATCACCACCGGGAAAACACGTTGTACTGGCCCCGCGCAGAAAACTGACCTCAACTTGCCAGCGACCCGATGGCTGGAGTCAGGCTGTCAGTGTGTGACTCCCTCCCTTCCCAAATTCCCTGTGGGATGGGTGCCATCCCCCATTCAAACCACTGGAGGACTCATTGTCTCCAGGGTGGGGGTGCTCCCTGCACGGAGTATTTCCCCAAATCGCCATGGGGCAAAGGACACTGGCACCCCAGCACCTCTTGGCAAGGGGGTGGCTCAAGGGTGCAGGGGGAGAGCTGAGCAGGGGAAGGGGCTCAGCAGAAGCCCAGGGTGGCCAGTGGCTCCCAGAGTGAGGACACGTGCCCAAAAGCAACCTGAAGAGCAGCCAGCTGGAGGGCTTACTGCCCAGGGACGAGGCCACCAACAAGGATGGATCCTGGGGGGCTGCTTGTGCCAGCAGGGAGGGACTGACACTCAGCACCCCAGGAGCTCTCTGGAAGAGCCCAGGAGGGAGCGAGGGAGATGATGGCCAGCCCTTGTTGCCTCCCTGATGCTGAGGTGGAGGGGGTCTGCTGGTACAGGAGCTGCAGGGGGGGAAACACAGGTCCTGAGAGCACAACACCCATGGCAAGGGGAAGGCAAGAAGGGGGCCATTTTCTGGCAGACGATCTACAACATGGAGAAGAGGGTGGAGGTGCAAGGGATGCTCCTCACCGCCCCCACAGATGTACCTCTGACACCCAAATGACATCAAGTACCACTAAATCCTGCAGGCAAGTAACGAGGCGAGTACCTGTGCTGCTGGAGTCATAGAATCTCAGAAGGGTTTGGATTGGAAGGGACCTTAAAGTCCATCCAGTCCCACCACACCAGGTTGCTCCAAGCCCCCTTCAACCTGATCTTGAACCCCTCCAGGGATGGGGCAGCCACAGCTTCTCTGGGCGATTCTCACCAATGTCGCTGGACGTTGAATAAACAAAACACTAGTGCTAAACAACACGACTCCTCGTGACCATTACTCACGGCCAACCTGGAGAGCTGAGACAGGGAGCTCCCAGGTCCCTTCAAGACACAATTGTGCCAACCATCACAGCCTGTTTGGAAGGGGACAGGCTTCATCCCCTTATTTTATGGAAGGGGAAGCTCAAGCAGAGAGAGAGGAAGGGGTGGTTTTTTTGAAAGTCAAAGCAAGTATCAGTGTCAGGGCCAGATTACATTCAAGGACCGATGTTCAGCTGGTCAACCATCCCCTGGACTCAAACCACTGGGCCATGCCTCAGGAGGAGAGAGGTCCGAGTGAGGGCAGATCCAGCCTGAGGGGCTGTCTTCCCCCTTGGCATCCATTGGGGTCTTTGTGTGACTTACTGCTTTGCAATTTTATTACTTTTTTATTGATCCATCCCCTGCAGCCTCAGCACATCTGCTCCAGCTGCAGGAGCCCCGCTGGGAGGTGTGCTTATTTACACAGCTGTGAAGGATTTCCCCAGTCAAGTTCATTAACTACATGAAGGAGACGCGCTGTTCTTTCTCATTATTAAGAGATTTCTGCCACAGAGGCCTCCTCTCCTCGCCAGACACTTCTGCGGGACCCAGAAGGACTGACCTCGGGAAGAGGGGAATGCTGCTCTTTGGAGGATCCATCACTTTGCATCCCTTCCATCCATGCAGGAGCTGGAAGCTTTTACCTGCCTGTGTGGGGTTTTCTCCCCATTGGGTACCAGACACTAACAGCTCCCTTCTCTTCTCTGTCTTCCCCTTTGCTCCCTCAGCCAAGGGACAAAGGACCTTCGTCCCTAAGGACAAAGACTTGAGGAAAGAAGCTAAAGAGCTCCAAGGCTGCTGGAGTTGTTTCTGGCAGAGCAATGGAGTCAGGGGGTAAGTGGCCCCAGGACATGGCAGGATGGTTGGTCACAGACCAGCGCCAGGGGCAGCCGCCTGGAGGGATGGAGGCAGCACGTCCCAGGATCACAGAGCTTGCAGCCTGCGGGACCTGGGCTAGCGGACACGGTGACTAATTGCCCACCAGAACTCTTGGACCACGAGATCTGTCCCTGCAGAGAGTCGGGGAGAGCGGAACCCCCGCGTGGTCCTGCTCCAGCTCTTCCTGAGCCAAGGGATGCTTGGCCTGGCCCCACCACTCACCTCCTCGGTACGTCTTCCAGGTGTAGTACTTCCCTCGGAAGGGGACGTTGTCGAACTCGGCACACTGCACCTCTCGGAAGTCCTGGGAGCCCGGCGGGCAGTCCTGCGGCCACACAGCCAGCGGTCAGCGCGTCGGAGGGAGCAGCCTGCCCTGTCTGCTGGGAGGGCACTAACTAGTTCCACCAACACCAGCCCTCGGAGGAGATGGACACCAGCCCTGACACCTGGACACTTGCTACAGTATGGCAGGAGCATCCTTTCTGCAAAGCTGGACACTATTTGAAGACTTGGGCCCCAACTGTCTGCAGATGCAACACTTGCTCCTGCGAGCAATCCTCCAAAAGCGAGGTGCAAAGCCCAGGGGACGCCACGGGGAGCCAGCTATTTTCCTCACTGCCAACCCGTGGTTGTTGAAGCTACCATTTCCCAGCTCCAAAGCATCACCGAGCTTCCCTCCAGCGGTTATTTCTCTGCTCCCCGTGAGGTTTAACCCCCAGCCCTGGGAAGCAGGGTGCTACATGGCATTTCGTGAGCACGCTTGTGGCGTGCGAGAGGCAATCGCTGTCACGTCAGCGCTGGGAGCCTCTCATCTCTCCTCCTTCGCCTTCTTATCTTTTTCGGGCCCCTTCTTGCTGCTGAAGCCCCCGGGGGTACATACCACCCACCCGCCCTTGCAGCCGGTTCAGGCTTGCATCGTCCTGCTCGCCGTTCCCCGCTGCGGGATCGCTGCCGGCGCAGGGATTGCTGGCCCCCACCCCACCGCCTCCTCCTGTGGGTCCCACGGCTCCACATCCACCCAGAGAGGGTTCATCCCCACCTCCTTGCTGCCACACAGCACTGCCTGCCCCACGGGAAAGCCCTGCCAGCCCACCGTGGCTCCTGTCCCCCCGTACTCACGTCGGTGTTGCAGGACCGGTACCGCTTCCGCTCTCCCAGGCAGTACTTCCCTCCAATGGTGGGGCTGCCAAACCAGGAATGAGATGGGAGAACCAGCTTAGGGCAGTGAGATGCGTTTGTGGCAGGCTGCTCCCCCCCCAGATTTCCCAACCCTGCCCCACTGGAAGGATGGATCCTGCCCAGAGGGGCTACTTCTGAAGTGCAGCCCCCCCACCCCCAGACCTCGCACGCCTGGCTCCAAACGCACAGTGGAGACGTACACAAGGCTCTGGGTTTGTGCCTCCAGACCCAACACCAAAGCAAGAGCACGGAGCTGCTGTGAAAGCAGGACATGGGATCTGCGTGCAGGAGCCAAGACCCTCCCGGGATCTGAGCATGGAGCTGTGCAGGCACCTGGCTGCTGCCTCCCCCATCGACCCAAACGGCGATGCCGTACAGCCAGGACACGGTAGGGTCACATCGACATTGGTCACACACACGTCAGAACATGGCAGGGTCACCTTGACGTGGCCACACACATGTTTGGACAAGGCAGGACCATGCTCACGTGGTCAGACACACGTCAGAACATGGCAGGGTCACATCGACATGGTCACACAGGTGTCAGAACAAGGCACGGCCATGCTAATATGGTCATGCATGTGTTAGGACAAGGTAGGTCCAAGCTAACAAGGCCACACACACGTCAGGACACGGCAGGGTCACCTTGACATGGCCACGGATGTGGTAGGACAAGGCAGGGCCATGATGACATGGCCACACACATCAGGACATGGCAGGGCCATGCCAACATGGCCACACACGTTAGGATGTGTCAGGACAAGGCAGGTCCACACTGACATGGCCACACAGGTGTTAGGACAGGGCAGGACCATGCCAACATGGTCATGCACGTGTTAGAACAAGGCAGGACCATGCTGATATGGCCACAATGTCAGGACACGGCAGGGTCACATCGACATGGCCATAGGACAAGGCAGGACCATGCTGATGTGGCCACACACACGTCAGGACATGGCAGGGTCACATTGACATGGCCACACACATGTTAGAACAAGGCAGGACCATGCTGACGTGGCCACACACATCAGGACAAGGCAGGGTCACATCAACATGGCCACGGATGTGGTAGGACAAGGCAAGGCCATGCTAACATGGCCACACACATGTCAGGACACGGCAGGGTCACATCGACGTGGGCACACAGGTCAGGACATGTCAGGACAAGGCAGGGCCATGCTGACATGGCCACGCACAGGTGTGACTCCGTACACCTACCGCGGGCTGTCGCAATGGCGAATGGATGACGACACGCCTCCGCCGCAGGTCCTGCTGCACTCTCCCCAGGACGACCAGGCTCCCCAGGCACCATCCACACCCTCCGGGCGGGTGCCGAAAGGGACACACTCCCTCTTGTAGCACCACTGCGGGAAGACAGAGCTTAAAACACCCCCAGCACACGGTCTCCTCCTCCCCGAGCGCTCCCCGTCCCCCATCGGACACGGCAGCCAGTTCAGGGCTGGGATCTGGTTTGATCCCGTGAAATGTGAACTCGGAGCTGTGCTGGCCTTGGAGCCAAGTTCTCCATTGCAGAAGGCATTCGTTCACCTCTCCCCCCTGTCACGCTGTCACCATTTGCACCCCCTGCCTACTGGGGGTTCGCAGGGATGCTGGGACCAGTGCTCCCACTCCCAACCCCCACTGCACCATCCTGTGGAGCAAGCAGCCACGGGCAAGTGGGTGACATCCCCAGTTCTCCTCCAAAGGGGTCTCAGGACCTCGGTCAATTAGGGTGAGACATAGGAGCACACCCCTCAGTGTCTATAAAAGTGGGTGGCAGCGAGCCCCAGGTGGGACTTGGACCGGAGCTGCTGCTGCTGGGCAGCAGGGCCAGCATCCCGGGGGGCACGGACACCTCCACCACCAGCCGCTCCCTCCCAGGATGGAGTGAGTTTTGTACGTGCACTGGGAGCTCAAGTTGTGGTTAACGTGTTAAAAATGACCCGATCTGCAAAAGGTCCAGGTTAAAATAAAGTTTTGATTATAACAACAACATTGCTCTGTCGTTGTTCTGCCAAAGACGCTGAAAGAATCCGCCTGTCCCCATCCTCTTGGGTGACAGATGCTCATGGAAACTTGCCTATGAAATATTTCCCTTGGACCTGGAAAGCGTCCTGCACCCCCTGGAGTCCACAGTGATGCAAGGAGGGGGCCGGTGCCAGAGCCGCTGCCGTTCTCCGGGCAGGGTGCCGGACACCGTGCCTCGGGGGCTGAGATAATCCCAGGAAGGAAGAAACTGCTGTGTGCTCCTTCCAGGGGCTGATAACCCATCCTGGAGCTGCTGGCACAGCCTCTCCCACCTCCTTCCCAGCCAGACTCTCCACGGGCAGCACAGCCAGCGGGGAAAAATGAGCCATGGCCTCCCAGGACACTTGGCAAGTGACCTCCTCGCACACCAGTGCCTTTCCAAAGGTGTGACCCCATGGAGAGATGCTCTGAGGGCACAGCCTTTCCGGTGTGGTGGTCCAGACTGGAGGTTCTGAGGCCACTGCTCCTGCAGTGGGAGCCCCTGCCAGGGTCCAGGAGCCTGACCATCCCCTGCAGCCCCCACCACCCATGCACTCAGAGCTCCTAAAAGCATCAGTGATCGGCTCTGCCCTTGTGTCGTGGCTGCCAGGAGAAGACCTTGGCTCACTCTCCTGCAGAGAACCTGGACATGTACCGGCTCTGAGACCTGATATCAGCTGGGGGCATGTGGGGAGGCAGGATGAAGGGCATCCTCACTGACCATAACCTCCATTAAGAAGTGCTTGATGGAAATTAAAAAAAAAAAAAAGAGAAAAGAAACCCAAAACAGGCAGGGAAGGAGCCAGAAAGACAGTGAATCTGCTCTCTGAGCATCCAGGCTGCTGGGGACACCCCTAAGGCAGCAGAAATTGCCACCAGATCCAGGCCTGAAGTCACCCACTGTAGGTTCCTGGACTAAGACATGAAGCCATAATAGCCAAAGGGGAATAGTTTTTAAAAAAATCAGGAGAATTTGGGAGGAGGAAACCACCAGAGGTCTGGGATGTGGGCACAGCCACCATCCAAAAGAGTTCGGCTCGGTCTTCCCCCTGTACTGCTGCCCCAGTTGGGTGGCAGAGCACAGAAACTATCTCCCTTTAATCTTACACACCTTAAATAACTTCTACGTCCTGGTCCTTCCCTCTGTTCTCCCAGCTGGGAAGGGAGAAGCCATGGCAGACCTCGGAGACCTGCTCCAGCCAAGGGTTGAAGCCTGAGGGCTCAACCGGCCACCGAGTGCCGGGGCCACCAGCCAGGAGCTCCAGCTGGTGAAGATGTATCATTTTTCACCCAAGGATATCAAATCCCTTCTGAAACATGGATTAATACAACAGGACAAACAGAAGCACAGGAAGGCAACCGGGGGTTCAAATTGAGTCAGTATCTTCACCAAGAATAGCCCCCATGAATCCTGCGACTGTCGCTTCTCTTAGGGCTTTTGAAGAACTCTGGTTAAAAAATCACTAGTAAGCTGGGGAGAAAGACAGTTAAAAGTGGGAAAAGCTGGTAAAAAAAAAAAAAGATGGCTAGTAGAAAAAAAATTGCCATTGTACATGGTGAATGCCCAGCAGCAGGGATGTCCAGCCCCCGGCTCTGTCTCCTCCTTCTTGATCTAATTTCCAGCGGAACTAAGACAACTGTTTGCAAAGAATAATGCGTTTGTCAAAGCATCAAAATCCTCTTTCCTGCACAGCAGCTTCTCCAGCTTCTTAAGGATTTGAAATTATTCTTGAATTTCTTGGGAATTATTTTGCCTCTAGTGGAAAAACAGATGTCCATTTAATGGAGAATATTCGTCCCAGCCCTGATTCTCCATTGTCCCGATTATTGTCCAGTTTGCAAAGGCACTTTGTTTTAACAGTGCTACACACTCACTTTATATTGGAGCAAATGGGTGTAGGAGGTGCAGGGAACAAAGTGATATGAACAAGCAAATCAAAATTCACTTTCAAAATATATGGTCATGAAAAATCCTCTCTCAGCTGAGTCTAAAAAATCAAGATTTTGTCACATCTAGCCTTGTGAGGCAGTTTTTCATAAGTTCCTCTGAAAGCATGTTACAAACCCACTGTCCTCCTGGGGAAACTGGGGCAAAAATCACTTTTCTCAGGACAGCCAGGAGACCTCAGCAGACCTGAGAATGAGATGTTCATCTAAAGCATATGGCAGTGCTCGAGGTCACCTTACTGTGTCCCCCCATGAAGCTCATTGGAGCAGGGACTTCATATTCTGCATTTCCAGCAATATGCTGGGAGATTTCGGGATCCTTGGCACATCCCAGCCCCTCTCTGAGCTGGTGGGGAGGGTGAGGGTGGCTCTGGGCTCTGGTAGGGGAGGACAGGCTGGTGGGTGCTCTTAAATCAACCTGGTGCTCACCAACACAAACAATGATCCCAGTTATCACTGGAAGAGGGATTCAACCACTCCCTGTCAACTCGCTACGGTGCCCCGGGTGTCCTTACCCCCTTTTCAATGGTGTTGGTTTGGCAGATGGTCCCCTCAGCAGCAGGGATGCTGTTGGTTATGCAGCGGTTGCTTTTACTCAGACACCATAACTCGCTGCAGACTTCCTGGAAAGAGAGGGATTTTGGGGGAGAGAAAGGGGAGGGAGGAAGAAAGAAACAAAGAAACAAAGTGGAGATCAGGATTTGCTTGTGCGAGGGGCTGCGAGGCTGGGGCAGCAGCACACCGGTGCGCTTGAGGAGCACCAGCTGGGCTGGGAGACAGGGACAGGGGTGGTTTTGGCATGGTGGAGGGAAAATGAGACCAAATCTTGCAAGGTGTTACCATGTGCAGTCACCCCAAGGTCGCTGGCAGCTCACCCCCTTCTCTGGACTAAGCCTAAGGACTTCTCCAGGGGCTGGGGTTCTCTGGATGTGGAGGTTCCCCGGGGTTCAGGTGCCAGAGCCAGCTCCCCAGCCAGCCCTAACAGGCAAACCTGGGCTTGGTGCCACAGAGGGCACATCTCTGTGGGCATCCCAGTGAATCCTGAGCTAATCCCATTGTGCTCCACCTGACCCCTGTCCCCAAGGCTGAGGGATGTTCTCTTTTTGGGGTCTGTGCACCGGAGGCTGGGTCCATTCCTAGCACCCACCATGAGCACATCCTGATGCCACGTGGGTCCAGATCTGCCACGTGGATCTGGATCTGGATCTGCAGGAAGCTGGGACTCCCCGAGAGCATCAACACAGCACATCTGTCATCTCTTGCTATGGGAATGCACTGCAGGTCACAGTGTGGCCACTTTGTGCACTGGCAACCCCCAGCCAGCCTAACAGTCCTAAAGGGAAAACCTCTCTGGAAGTCATTTTCAGAATAATCAAAATAATGCCAGATACTGAGCCAGCCCTTGAGCAGCTCCAGAAATGGGCACTTCTCTCCGTCTCTGCTGGGTGAAGTTGGGTCCACTGCGTGATACTGGGCTGAGGATTCAGACCTCTTTCCAGGAGGTTTCCTGAGACACAGGTCCTGAGCTTCAGCCCATCCTGACCTCTCAGAGCACCAGCAAAAACCTTCCCTTGGCCATTCTGGAACGCACCCCTCATCATCTTTGTAGCCCTTTGTAGACCTGGAGTGCTCGGTTCCAGCACAGATACCGCCTGGCCTGTCACAGAATCATAGAATCATTCAGGTTGGAAAAGACCCTTGGGATCAAGTCCAACCATCTACCCTACTCTACAAAGT
>JAOXJM010000014.1:1948229-1959100 GCA_026413425.1 Tringa solitaria | reverse complement strand
GGGCAGGTTGGAGGGGGCTTGGAGCAACCTGGTGTGGTGGGAGGTGTCCCTGCCCCAGGGCTGGGGGTGGGGACTCGATCTTTAAGGTCCCTTCCAACCCAAACCATTCTATGATTCTCTCTGGTGAGTTGTCAACACCAGCTCCACCTTGGCAGCAGGCTCAAGCTCTGTGGTCACATGCCCAGGGCAAACATCTTGCCATCACTAGTTTAGACATGATAACCAGACCACAGGAGCCCTTGTGGCTACCAGGCAGGAAACTGCCCCTTCTGTGTTTAACTACCTACATTAGGCCCTAATTAAAAGCTGTTCAGGATCAATGGGTCCGGAGCCAGGAGTGTTTTCAGTGGCTCTACAAAGGACCAGCAGGGTGTTTTCACAGCCTTCCAAACAACCCACACGCAACAGATGAGCACAAGCTGCCTGAGGACAACACCCTGACTTTGCTTTACCCCATCACAGTGTCACCCAGCTCCTGGACCCCAGCACCCCACCTATTCCTGAGCTGTTCCTAGAAGAAAGCTGCTCACCAGGGATATTTGACTTGTGAGAAGACACTGCTACAACCCAGTAGCCAGGGCAGCTCTGGGGGTGGCACCAAAACTCAAGTTTCTGTTCCAAACAGTGAAGCCCATGGCAAAGCTCTCCTCTCCTCTGTGCAGGACACAGGGGTCAGGGTACTTGGGCCTGTCTATATCTCTAGATGTTCCTGAAATACTAATGTCAGCTTGAGTTTAAGCAAGGAACCACCTTCAGTTAAATTTGCAGCATTTCAGGAAAAATACGGTTCTTTCCATTCGGATTTACCAGGGTCTGCCAGGCTCCTACCTCGGATTAACACTTGCTCAGGGATCTTTTCATGGAAAAGAAGCACTAGACAAAGAACCAATATCTCCTTTCCTTAGGGAAAGAGCAAAGTATTTAGCCCAAACTCCTATAGAGGCAGAAGTAGTCAGCTCTGTGGGCAGTGAACATCCAGTGCAAAGCAGCCTAAGAGCAGGCACTTGTGTTGCTCTGTGCTGCACAACTGGTTGTAGCTTTCCATCCCTGCTCCCCAAGCAGTGCACAACCAGACAAGGAGGTTTTAGTAAGAGGCAGGTGCACTCTACAAGAAAAAGCATGTGACAGACCACAGGCACGACCACGTGTAAATAGGAAGCACGTTGTACGCACAAACAGTTCATCTGGGTTGATCCAGAAGGAGTAACACACCATCTGCATGTTTCAGAGACCCAGTGGTACTTCCCACTGCGATCTTTTCGCTGAGCTTTGGCTCAGGGGACCGTGCTCTGCCCGTTTGGCTCCTCTGCCATGGCACAGCAGAAACATCTCCTGCGGGGAGGCACCTCATGCTACCCCCAAGGCAGCTGCATCTGCTCACAAGCATCAGGGGAAAAACTGAAGAGGAAGCAGGGTAACACCAGAAGACTGCTTTCTGGGAACAAGGCAATCCCAGCCGTTAAAACAGCAGCTTGAACAAAAAAGGAAGATAGTTCTACCCACCAGGCCCCCATGCAGGTGGCCTTCTCCCTCCCCAGCCCCCTCCCTGTCTCCTGCTCTCAAAGCTAGAGGAGTAAATTGCTTCCGCTCATTAGCATTTGACAAATAACCACAGAAGGAAAACAAGTCCCCAGCAGGATATGAACGAGCTCAGGCCTTTATTGCCATCCCACTACACCAAACAAGCATGTCATCAATTTTCCATGCTCTATCTCCCTTTTGGAGAAGGATGAACACCCTCACCCGCTCGGGCAGGTTCAGAGTGGGCAAGTTGAAAAAGAGCAGCAAGAAGGAATAATCCCAGAGCTGCAAGATGGGGACAGAGGTGACACATGGCAACTTGCAAGCCTCTGGGCACAGATACAAGTCAGGCTGGCTCTGCAGGAAGGGCTGAGGGCAGCGTGCTCATGCACTGACCCCTCAAACACTAACTGCAAGCAAGAGCACTGGCTTGTAGGAATAAATGCTTTAAGAGAGCTGTGGGGACCCAAGGCAGCCTGCCCAGCTCAGGTCCTGGGTGGAAGGAGGCACAGAAAACCAGTCACCCATTAGCCCAGCCACTGGGTCAGCATTGGCTGCTTCTGGCATCCAGGTACATACATAAAACCAAGGCCGCAAGCATTTGAGCAGAACCATCCCTTCTATTTATTTTTCATCTCCAGTAATACTGTGATGGGGTGGCACTAGGTCTCCAGCCAGGGATTTAGGAGGGGGAAGAAGGGTAGTGAGCTCCACGGTACCAGCTTTTCTCAAAGCCTTTGCCTGGCACAGTCCTGTCACTGAAGGAGCCTTCACACTGAGCACATCGCAGAAGCACCAGGTCCCACCCTGGGGTTGCAAGCCTTGCTGTGAAATTTAAAACTTTTTATTTTTTTTTTTCCTTCCAAAAAAGACTGTGGATTGTCCCTGGGGGCCAAATGGCTCCCACGTTCCACTTCAGAGGGAATACAAAGCATTGCTGCACCCAGCCTGGGTTCCACGGGCCCTGCAGGGGCAGTTTGGACTTACCTGCTTGCTTCAAGGACAGCAAGAGCAGACAAGGTTCTTAGTGGAAATCAGGCAGGTTTTCCTGTAGAGTTTCTGTAAACACAACCATTTCAGGCAGGACTGAGTCAGTAACACTCACTGAGAAGTAGAAGAGATGATTATCTTCACATGTAAGCAGAATGCACCCGGTTTCTGAGTACAAACATAAAGGGGCTCACACTTTCATAAACTCCCACTCACGCATAATTCAAGTGTTAATAAATGGTTGGGTAGCTGAGGTTTTAATGAGTAGTCAGCAGGGAGGTTAGGAAAGCAGTTACAGCCAGGAATGTAAGTGCTCATGAGGAAATCTTGGGAAAAGCTGCCATGGAGTGCATAAATCAAGAATTAAACACTAATCAAGAACAATTCAGGCCAATCCAAAATTAAGTTTTTCAGGTTTTTCTTTAAACTAAGAAGCATTTCAAGTTGAATCAAAGTAATTTCAAGTCTTTTGTTATTTAAGATTTAAAAAAACCCCGTGCCTGAGCTCCAGGAATCAGCTCTTCAGTTCACCCTCTCACATTGTGCCAGCTACTCCTGGGAAGAATGACTTGGAAAGGGAACTCTAGACATTTTTTCAGCCATTCACATCTTCAACCAGACTCTCTGCTCTAAATCTAGTTCTCAAATCAAATCAGGAACAGAGGGGGATCAGGGGAGTGGATGGGGGATAGTGGCTCCTCTGAAGCCAGAAGGTCCCTCTAAGTGCTGGTCACCTTTGAAGGTAGAGAGAGGGAAGCAGCCACTGTTTGGGACTCCCTCTGCTTTCTGCCACCCCTCTCTGCACCTCCCACCTCTAAATCCTGCCAAAACACCTTGGCTCTGCCACAGCCTCTGCTCAGCCCCGCTCCTCCAGGCAGCCACCCCTCCATGGGGACCAGCAGAGCTCCCAGAGAGCTCTGTGAACAAGAGGCTTGAGATAATCTTGGGTGCAAACCTCTCCTCAGTGCTCTCCTAAAGCATTGCAAACAAGGGGCTGTAAACAGCACCATTAAAAAAAGCACATTTGTTCTTGCATTAACTCCAGGTGGCTCTAGGAAAAGGACCATGAGAAGCATCTTTCCTTCCCATGAGGTGACCAAAGGGGCCAGTTCACATCAGGAGGAGACAGAGGCATCACAGGCCGGTTGGGAGCTCAGAACAGAACTGATGCCCTGCACCCCCCCAGGGTCTCACAAACCCCTAAGGCTGGGCTGCTCCCCATGCACACCAGTAACCCCCCACTGCCCGTGCCACAGCTCAACCCTCCCACCAACACCCCCAGCCCTGTGGAGGGGAGCAGAAGTGACCCACGGAGGAGTTCAGAGACCCCAGCCCCATCAGACAGCCCAACCTCCCCTTCAGATCTTCCTTTCAGCTGCCTCTTCCCCCCACCCCCCTCCAACTAAACACCTTTTAAAAACACCCCTCCCCACATTGCCAACACAAACCTCAGCAGCAGCCCCTACCACCACCTCCAAAGCACACAACCCCCTCTAGACCCCTCCCTTTATACCCCTCCAGGCTGGTTCCCCATCACATGGTTCCCATCATCCAGCTGGTCCCTGCTCCCCCCGGGGCAGGTCCCTCCTCCATCCCAGCCTGACCCAGGCACCTTAAAGGGACAGCCCAGGGCTGTGTTAAGAAGGGATTATTGCTGCCAGGACAGTGAGACAGAAAACGTGGTCCTAACAGGATGCTAAAGTTTGCCAGTGCCGCCTCTGGTTTCATCAGTGCACCCCACTGCTCTGGGGGACTTGACTTCACACAAAGTGGTTCTGCTCTTCTGAGAAATTGTCAAAACAAACCAGTTCCTGATGCTTCTTGTCTGATCTAAGTAAAAGCAAGTGGCCAGCTATATATAGATCTGATTGACTGACATCTCAATAGCTTCCTGCCTGGCTTTCCTGTGTGTCATGGTGCACGGATCCGACTCCTTTTTGCGTGGGTGTTGCTTTTTTCAGCGCATCTTCACGTCATCGTGCCAACTTGCAATGGTGGCCATCATCACAGAAGCCCTGGTTTTACCCACTTCTCCCCAAGTGCTGTTTCTAACCTGGGGAGGAGCACCTGAAGCCAACAGGGACTCAGCATCAAGGGCACTGCAGCCCATGGGACAGGGATTAAGCAGGTGCTGGAAAAATCAGGTCCGGTTACTTCAAATTGATGGTGGTGGTGTGTCCCTTGCACAGCTTCTTCCAGGCACTAGTTTGTTACATTCATAAAAGCAATCCATGAAATTGCTTCTTATTTTCTTCTGCATTTTTTTACAGTGCAGGCAAACAAAGTTGCATGAGGTTTGTGGGGGTCTGTTGAGGTTGTATGGGGGTTGCTCAGGTCCACCCCAAGGTAGTGCCAAGGACCAGAGCTGTAGTTTGGGAGAGGGGCTTAGCTCTGCCCAGGAGCCCCCCGGCTGGTGCACGGGCAACGGGAAGAGCCAGGTTGGTAGGACAAACTTTTAAAAAGCAAGAACTTTAGTGGGGCTATAAACCATCTGCTCTCAGACTTCAGAGGGTGACTTTCCCTTACGGCTGGGGACTTAGAAGTTTTTTCTAATAAGAGTAATTTTCTAATACGGTTCATTTGTGGCAGCAAGGCTTGTATGAAATGGGTGGCGTCGTCTGAACCAACCGCTGGTCCCTGGGTTGATTCTCATGTCTCCCTGAGGCTTTCTTGACTCGCAGCCCTGTGCTTGGAGAGAAAAATCAGTCTGTTTATAACAGAACGGGCTGTGTAGGCAGCTGGAAACTTTGCGGTAGCTCGGTGGTGATCAATGGCTTCTGCCATCTCATTTTCACCTGCCTGAACAGTTGTCAAACATGTTCCATTTGCTGTGATGTTCTGGGCCTGGACTTTCCAGAAAAGGGAATCAGCGCGTTTGGGTGCAGCATCCTTGTACCTAATCACTGTTTATCCCAGGTAGCTGGCGGAAATGAGTAGCACATGAAGAAGGCCATCGACCTTCCCTTGCCCACTCAGCGTTTCCTCTTCCTTGACTCGTCAAGGTGACTCATGAGCCTGACTCTGCAGTTAAAGCCAAGAGCTGCAATCCTCGCTCCTCACATCCTCCAACCCACCTTCCTGGGACCTGTCTTCCCCTGGGACCAGGAGGAGGTGGGGATGACGTAGCAGTCATCTTGTCTCATCTCAGGAGCCGGACCTGGGGGATTCTCCTGTCCAGCGTCTGGGCTGCGTTGATGCATGGAGGCATCAAAGGGTCGGGAGGTTTGCTTTGGTTCCAACACTGACTCCAGGTAGGGTTTGAGCCACGGGGGTGTTTTCTTTCGCCTTCTGTGTCCCAGACTGGCAGGTCTGCCAAGACCCCACTTGGCTTCTTTGATGGATTTGATGAAAGGGGCTCCACAGCTCAGGCTTATTTGTGCTGCGCCCGATACGGTTCACCCTCATCCCGCACCCGAGCTGCAAACGCCACTGACGGCTTCCTGTTGTGGTTTCCTGCCTCGGCTAAAACGCCTCCACGGCGGAGCCTGCTCTCCCTTCCTGTTCTCATCAGGGCCATTTCTGGGCTTAATGAAGACAACAAACGAAGAGGTAGAGAAGGGTCTGGTTGCCATAAATCCAGCTCCCCATGGAGAGCTGTTGTAGGCTGAGCAGAGCAGGGGGCACACAGCGGAACGGTTTCTCCTGAGCAGTTTCCTCCTGACCCCTGTCCCGTTCCTGCCCTTACAAAACACGTATCCAGCCAACCTCTTCCCAGCTCCAGCATCTCAGGAGACTGGCAGGAGCCTGCCCTGTCCCTCTGCTGCCGAACGGGCTGGGTGAGATGAAGCAGGGTGACAAGGGACAGCCCCAGCCACCGCCTGAGAGCAGAGGCCACTTCTGGAATAGCACCTCGGGCCCAACCCATCCAGCAATGGCTTCTCCCACCGTGTTCAGAACTGAGAGTTACGTTGGGAAGAATCAGGGCAAATACCCAGCGCGTTGGCCAAAGAGCCGGTGTTTTCTTTACTCTGAACATGAGTGACATGTTTGCGGGAAATGCGGATGGAGACAAACACTCTGATCTTTTTTGGGGTCAGCATCTGCGCAATGACAAAATCAAAGATCAAGCTCCAGGGAACAAATGAGACCCTTTGAACATGATCATATTTCCATTAATCACTGTAAATTGGCTTCTGTTTGTGGGTGGGATTTTAGATGATTCGCTACAAGACCTCTAGCTCTCTAGCAGAAGGAGCTCGGCAGTGACTCACTCAACCAAGTGCCATTTCTCGCTGGGTCCCCACCACAAGCTGGTGCCGCAGCAGCACGACGGTAGGTTTTTCTCTGGTTTTAGACTGTTCTGTAACTCCTGCACGTTGCAGCTTGATGGAGACAGTGGGATTAAACTCCCTTTGCGGTGGTGGCTGGTCACATCTGAGCTCCGGCCTTCTCTGGAGCATGTGCACGATGCAGAAATAGGAACTGCCAAATGGGATCGGAGCGTCGGCCAAATTCAGAAACCAGCCAGAGTCAGGTATCGTGGGAAAAAAAGTGTAAATTTTTCAAGAGGCAATTAGAGAAAGGTTTCTTCTTGTTCTGTCAACCGATGGTTAATGTCTGCCCGGAATCACTTGGTTTTATCTTTATCTCCTTTTGCCGTGTTTGGTGCAATTGTGTATCTAAATGTTTTTTAGACATTTAATATCCATCTCATGTTTTAATCTTATTCCATTTAAGATTTTGACCTTATAAACCCTCATAGAAAAACAAATTTATTCAGAGAGGCAAAAGAATTTCCTTTTATTGTGAACAGGGCTGGAGAGAAAATGGTAGGAAGTCAAGGCTAAAAACGTTGGGATGGATGCAAGAAGCACATTTTTAATAGTGAACATAATTAACCATTGGAACAATTCACTGTAGGATTCGGTGCATTCTCTATTGCTTGAAATTTGTAAATCAAGATCAGATGGATTTTTACTTATGCTTTCTAGCTGCACTCATGGTGGGACAAGGAATTGTATTCACATCCCTCTGGCTGGGGATATGAATGCACCCATTCTTACCCTCCATCGCCTTGCAGACAGCCAACTGTGGGCTGAAGAACCTCTAGGCAGACCCTCCTGAATTCCAAATTAAAAAACTTGTGTGAAATTACGTGTCAGTGAAGAATTTTGCTTCTCTCTTTCAGGTCGAGCACCAGCAGTGGTGTTGAGGTGACCCGAGCAGCCCCGGTAAGTGCGCAGAGATGCCGGATGCTGCCGCTCACCTGCCTTTTTACTACGGCAGCATCGCCAGGTCGGAAGCGGAGGAGTACCTGAAGCTGGCGGGGATGTCGGACGGGCTGTTCCTGCTGCGGCAATGTCTGCGCAGCCTGGGGGGGTACGTCCTCTCCATGGTCTGCAACCTGCAGTTTTACCACTACGCCATCGAGCGCCAGATGAACGGCACCTACGCCATTGCGGGGGGCAAAGCGCACTGCGGGCCGGAGGAGCTCTGTGAGTTTTACTCCAAGGACGCCGACGGGCTCTGCTGTACCCTCCGCAAGCCCTGCAACCGCCCCAGCGGCGTGGAGCCCCAGCCCGGCGTCTTTGACAACATGAGGGACAACATGGTGCGCGAATACGTCCGGCAGACGTGGAAACTGGAGGTACTGGCCCTTGCCAAAGATGCGGGGCACTGTGCAAGGAGTGCTCTGCCGGGGCCTACTGCCCCAACCTCCTCTGTCCTTGTCCCCTTCTTATAGGATCATAGAATGGTTAGAGCTGGAAGGGACCCCAGAGATCATCAAGTTCCAACCCCTGCCCTGGGCAGGGACACCTCTCACTAGAGCAGGTTGCTCCAAGCCCCGTCCAGCCCAGCCCCAAACACCTCCAGGGATGGGGCATCCACAGCTTCCCTGGGCATCCTGTTCCAGTGCCTCACCACCCTCACTGTAAAGAATTTCTTCCTAATATCTAATCTAAATCTCCCCTCTTCCAATTTAAAACCATTACTCCCTGTCCTGTCACTACACCTCCTGACAAAGAGTCCCTCTCCAGCTTATAGCATGGTAAAGCAAGGTCCTTCTCCTCAGAGGCTGTTGACGCTAAGAGCACTCTTAAATCTCTCTCTTTTCCAATTTCCTCTTTGGAAATGGGTCTAAACGTCTTCCCAAGCCTTCAGACCCTTCCTCCAAAGAGCTCGTGTTGTGTCTGCTCAGCAGGGCTCTCTTGGAGTTCTCTGCCCACTCCATGAGCATTCCCCCTTGTCCCATTTGTCCCTCTGTGGCACTTGGGACATTCCCTGTGGTCAGGCCATCACCCTCCGCACGAGGTACCTGTGCCTCCATACCACTCTGCTGAGGATGTAATGAAACCAGACTTAAATTCTTGCTCAGGTTTTCCTTGTTCTTTGAAGTCAGTGGAGGTTTTGCCTGTGGGACGGAGGTACCGGGTAGTGGATCAGGTCTGTCTGTTATTTAAACTTAAAAATACCTACAGGCAGGTTCCTGCATTTTCTTGCAGACTGGAATATATAGAATATATGTCTAAGGCCAAACTCGGTAAATGGTCACACTGGCAGCCACATAACTAATTTCCTTCTGCCTGCTATCACCTCCAGAGTGGCTCCTCAGACACTTCCAAGTCCTCACAGAAGAACAGCTCAGGCATTTTCTTTTCTTTATGGAGCCCTTCTACAAAAGATCTCTACATTTGGCATATTTTAGACCAATGGTGCTTGACAGACTGAGGTATCTATAGGGTTTCTCCTTGAAGCTGATCTGTGGGCACTGGTAGATAACACAAAGGACATTGCCACCTACTGGCAAACGAAAACCTACAGTTGTTTATAAAATGTGTGGGGCCAGTAAAATTAATTGAGGGTCTCCCACAACATTTCCAGACTGTGCCGCTCTACAAGTTGCGGTGTCTGGGGACAGTAAGCAGCCAGGAAGGCAGAAGGACCAGAAAGGTCCTGCTCTCCCAGGAACACGAGGCTGAAAGACACCCTGCAAGCCTGACGTCAGGATCCCCCACACAAATATGATGCCTCCTCTCTTCCCTCACCAGCAAGTCAATGGGCTTCAGCTGGATTTGATGGATGGGACCATTTAGATAAACACGGAATTCTGCTTTGCAGCAGAATAAAATTCAACCCACTTATTGCTACAGGCATGATTAAGGCCACGTGCACTTCAATTATGAGGCCTTCCAAGTTTCCCAAAATGGTGTCATCTGCCCAAACGGGTGCTGAAGCCATGCAGCAATGCAGCAGAGTGGCAGGAGGTCTCATTTCTCACTCTCTTCCAGGGTGACGCACTTGAACAGGCCATCATAAGCCAGGCTCCACAGGTGGAGAAGCTCATTGCCACCACGGCCCACGAGAGGATGCCCTGGTACCATGGCAACATCGCCCGGGATGAAGCTGAACGGAGGCTCTACTCAGGGGCACAACCTGATGGGAAATTCCTGTGAGTATGCAAAGTCCTGGCAGATGCTGTGATCCCTGGACTTTTCACCATTTCCCCACCTCCTCTACCCTGTAGCTATTTGTTTCATGTGACAATTCCTGAGAGGAGGTTTAGCTGAATATGGTCAGACTGTGGTTACAGATCTTTCAAAGACAGGATCTGGCACCTCAAAACTGTTATTGTCCAGACAGTGTCTGGCTTCCATGAAGAGCCAATCTTGAGCTTTATTTGTTTCTCCTGTGTAGATGTCTCTATGAAGTATGCTTGTTAATGCATCAGATCTTCTGAGATACAGGGTTCAGTGCGTGAAGACATTTAACACTGATACATAGACAATGTATGGCCAATAAAACACAGAAAAAACATTTGCTTTTCATCTTTGCCGAGGTGGGACAGTCCTAGGGACAGTCCTTCATTTAACTATCTCCCAAATTATGAAAAGAAAGAATTAGCTGGAGATGGTGGAGGAAAGGAGCAAGAGACTAAAGGTGAAGGTCCCTCCTCAGCCCCTGCAGAGGGGTGTCAGGAAGGTGACAGTTCCAGCTTGGGGACACCTGACCAAGTGCCCACCCAGCGACCCACCACCGCTGCAGCCCTGATAATTTGCAGGGCAAAACCTAGAGTTGATTTTAATAGTTCTCCTTCCTCCCAGGCTGAGAGAAAGGAAGGAGAATGGTGCCTACGCCCTCTCCCTTGTCTATGGCAAAACAGTCTATCACTATCGGATCGACCAGGACAAGTCTGGCAAGTACTCCATCCCCGAGGGGACCAAGTTTGACACGCTCTGGCAGGTACTGTATGCGGGATGCTGACCACCAAAGCAAAGGCACTTCTCCCTGGTGAAAGCTGCCTCGGGGACAGGAAAGGCCATGGGGAGCTTTAAAGGCTTTAAAACTGTACATAGAATCATGGAATCATAGAATTGTCCAGGTTGGAAGGGACCTTTAAGATCATCGAGTCCAACCATCAA
>JAOXJM010000014.1:1934504-1944980 GCA_026413425.1 Tringa solitaria | reverse complement strand
GTTCTTCCCCACATCTCAGCTCCATCTCCCCTCTTGCAGGGTCAAACCCTTTCCCCTCCTCCTAGGGCTCCCCTCCCTGATCAAGAGTCCTTCTCCATGTGTACCATACTGCTTTGTCTCTGTCATCCATTGGGACAGTGGCTGCACACAGTGTCCCTGTGTGCTCCTGGGGCCACTCTTGGGGCAGGTTGGTGTGCCGGCCACAAGCTGAGCTGCTCCTGGCTTCCCTTCACTCCCTGTCTCAAAATGAGCCAGAGAGACTTGGCTGGGATGACCCCCGCTGCTGCAGGAGGCTTGTCGCTTTGGGATGGGGAAAGCAGAGCAGGCAGAGAGCAGCCCTGTGTCTGTCTCCTTCACTTGGGTAAACCCAGAGCCCTCAGCCTCACCCTGCACAGCCCACGGGCTGGGTTACCAGGGGGTGATGCTGCATTTGGGATCCGTGGCACTGAATCCCCCCAGGGGCTGATCCCCGCTGTGCGGCTGTACTGGGGGTACCTGCCAGCCCTCACTGGAAGGGAAGGTTCAGCTCGATACCATTCCAGTCTCTTGTGCCCACCTCAAGGCTTCTTAGTCACCAGCTGGGGCTCTCGGGGCTGCAGAGGTTTGCTATCCTTCTCCTCTCCCATTTCAAATGGAAGCAGTTTCCCCTGGTGCGTTATCCACTTTATCCCTGTTTCTTTTCCAGAGAAACCTTGGCCCTCTCAATGCAGACGGATACACGCCCGAGCCTGTAGGTGAGCATCTTTGAAAGCCCTCTCCTCCTAACAGGAGGAGACAGGACCTGGGGATGCCACAGGAACCATGGGGGTTACCTGTCACAGCTGCATCACCTTCTGGTCAAAGAGCTGTGCTACAAAGCTCCTTTCTTGCAAAGGCACCCAGGAGCATCCCGCTCATCCTTTGAGACAAGAATATTGCAAAATTGTTTGCCCACACCTGGCACCCAGTAAATCAAACCCCATGCAACTCCCCATCATACCCAGTAAATCAAGCCCTGTCCCATTCCCCATCTTCCATCCCACCTACTCAATCTCAGTGTATCCAGTTACATTTCAGTGGGGTGAAGTCATGCACATGCCCAGGTCCTGTAGGGTCTGATGTGTGGAGTGGGAATGCTCAGACACCTCTCCCTGGCTCCTTCAGCAGCTGTAACTAGGAGAGGTCACGGGTTGTGAAAGGGAGGGAGATGTCCAGGAGGGAGGTTTGAATGCTGCAGCTTGAAGGAGAATTGGTCAAGAGTCCAGAGAAGACCTTCCCAAGTGGTGAGGGAGAAGGGATGGGGAAGGATATGTTGTTTACAGCTATAAAACCTGTATTTCTGGAAGGTGCAGGAAAGTCACGTCTGCTGCCCATGGACACCAGTGTCTACGAGAGTCCATACAGTGACCCCGAAGAACTGAAGGATAAGAAGCTTTTCCTGAAGAGGGACCACCTGATGATTGATGAAATGGAACTGGGGGCAGGAAACTTTGGCTGCGTCAAGAAAGGAGTCTACAAAATGAGAAAGTGAGTGCCAGCCCGGAGGATGCTGAGGAAGCGGGAGGAGGGTGCTCCAGGCTGAGCTCAGAGGTGTCCCCAGCTCTCCTGTGTCTAGCTAGATGGACCCTAAGGTGATAATGGGGTGGAGGTGTAAGAGATACTCTGGAAGGTCACTGATGACTTTCCACACCCTTTCAGTGACAGCTCCATTGCCCCGGGAGTGTAATCTGCACTACACTCTCCTGGGCATGAGACTGCCACTTCTGATGGCATTTGCTGGTCTCAGAGGAGCAAGTCCATGTTTCTGAGGTCATCTTGGTCCATGTCAGAGCGAAGGAGTACGACTCAGGAGATGTGCGATCCTTGGCTCTGGCGCTGGTTGTCTATGAACCCACAAAGATGGCCTTTGCCCACTTTGTGCCTGAGTTTCCTTCTTGAAAAATGGCAATGATGCTGCAGATCTCAGTGTGTGAGGTGATGCGCCTTCAGATCTACAGGTGGCAAATACTGGCCTACATTTAGAAGGGTGAGGTGACCTTTTCTCTTTGGCCCTCTAGGAGGCCTGAGATACCAGGATTGTGCAGGGCTCCACCAAAACAGGCTTCTGAGATTGTTGTTTAGAGATCAAACAGTATCGTGTGAGAAGTGGTTTGCATTCCTGGCTGTGACACACAAGTCCAGCTGCTGTTTAATTCATCCCTGTGCAGGAAGCAGATCGATGTGGCCATAAAGGTGCTGAAGAGCAACAACGAGAAAACAGTCAAGGATGAAATGATGAAGGAAGCCCAGATCATGCACCAGCTGGACAACCCCTACATTGTCCGCATGATTGGGGTCTGCGAGGCAGAGTCCCTGATGCTCGTGATGGAGATGGCTTCTGGAGGGCCACTCAACAAGTTCTTGGCTTCCAAGAAGTGAGTACTGAATAAAATGTGACTGGTTGACTTTCTGTACTTCTCATCAAAATCTCTGCTGCCAGGGGAGCCTGGCTTTGGAGGTGGAGGGAAGCTGATAACAGCAGAAAGAGATGTCTCTTCATGTGATGTACTAGGGACTGATGGTTCTGGAGCAGAGATGTCCATGTTTATTGTCCCTTGCAGCTAGAAATCTTGGAGGGGATGATGGTGTACAGAGTAATGGCAAGTCCTTTATTACTGTATTGTCCTTTCGTCTTCCCCAGAGACGAGATTACAGGCAGCAATATTGTGGAGTTGATGCACCAAGTATCCATGGGGATGAAGTACTTGGAGGAAAAGAACTTTGTCCACAGGGACCTGGCAGCCAGAAATGTCCTGCTGGTCAACCAGCACTATGCCAAGATCAGTGACTTTGGACTCTCCAAGGCTCTGGGCGCTGATGACAGCTACTACAAGGTAAGTGTGTAAGCACAACGAAGGATCCAGATAGCCAGCAGGAACCCTCCTATCTGGGGGGCTGAGACCCCCAAAGGTAGGGGGTCTGGACTTTTCCCAGGAAACCTGATGCACCACCACGTCACACTCTGGCTGGTCTCACTGCTGTGACATTAAAAGGGGCTTTGCAAAGCTCCCCGTGGCAAGGAGGAAATGCAGATGGATGCAGAGGGGGCTGCAGTGCAGTGGGATGACAGGAGAGAGGAGCCAGAGCAGAGAAGGTAATGAAGAATGGTCAGGGCTCACCTTCCCAGCAGTGAGCACCATTGCATGACTACACTGAGCCCCAGGGCTGGGGTGAGGGACAGGGGTGGCACCGTGGGACTGTGTCCCACACCCAGGGATGGCTGAGCAGGACCAGTCCCACGGCAGGGACTGAGCCAGGGTGTGGGACTCAGGGCTTGGGACCTTGGCCTCCTAGCCCAGGGCAAGGGGAGTTTTTCAGCAGCGTGGGATTGGGTACACCACAAACATTCAGCAATGCAGAATTCTGGTTCAGCTCAGAGCAGTCTGTGGCTCGGGGTGGAAATATTCCTCTTTGCTTTGCTACAGGCCAGGACAGCAGGAAAGTGGCCTTTGAAGTGGTATGCCCCGGAGTGCATCCTCTATCACAAGTTCTCCAGCAAGAGCGATGTATGGAGCTACGGCGTGACCATGTGGGAGGCCTTCAGCTACGGGCAGAAACCCTACAAGGTGAGGCAGAGCTGTGTCCCTCACAGGTGGATGACAAGAGTCTAGTCTCCTGCTCTGTAACAGGCCGACACACGCTGAAACTACAATCTCCATGTCCTCGAGTGGGTGCTCTTCCCACTGTCGGACAGAGGGGAAAGGAGACAGGCTCACGTCCACTTTTCCAAAGGCGCAAATTAGATTGATTGGATCCTGCAGCTTTGTGTTCCTTTCAGGGAGAAGAAAGAGAAAACAAACCAAATTAATCTGGGTTCGAATCAAAGCGTTTCTTCTCTTTGATCCTTCCACTCACTTGCAGAGCTGAAAAATGAGTGGCTGAGCCTCTGCTCTGCTCAGGCTTGAGCCGGGGGCTGCAGGATGGGCTGGCCACAACGCGAGACACCGATGCTGGGGCTGAGAATAGCATGTGGTGCATGGATCCAAAGCACGACCCCAGGCCCAGCTCTAATCTGTCTCTTCTAATCCTGTTGCCGGCTCCAAAAACATTAAAGCATTTTCCTACTTGATCCCGTCCTAGAAAATGAAAGGCCCAGAGGTCATCAGCTTCATAGAGCAAGGGAAGCGCATGGACTGCCCCACGGACTGCCCAGCGGAAATGTACGCCCTCATGCAGCAGTGCTGGACCTACAAGTAAGGCTGTGACTGGCTCAACATCTTGCTGGGGGGCAGGTCCATCAGAACAGCACACGCTGTCTGGATGGTGGCAACACAAAGCAAATGGTGTCTCCTGCCTTGGTCTCATTCCCCAGTCCATGATGCATGATGCACCTATTTCTTTATTATCATGTCCTTCCATTTGCCTGTACCAGCCCCAGAAGATGTCAGAGCCTCTGTGTATTTACCCCTCTCCATCCCAGAGAAGTACAGCCCTGGTACAAACAGGCTGCTGTTCATCCCCAGGTTCTTCTCTGCCTGGTGTCTTCTCATTCCATCAGCCCACTTTTGTCCTTTCTGTTGACTCTATTTGTTCCTTTCCACCCTTGCAGATGGGAAGAACGTCCAGGATTTTCTTCTGTGGAAAACATAATCCGCTCCTACTACTACAGCATTGCTACCAAGACAGAAAATGGGCCAGGGACAGCAGACAACTCAAAAGCAACTCTTCCATGAGTTTCCCTCTCTGCTCCTTAACACACACCCTTCCTGCACAGGACCTGGAAAGACTGTGAATTTTTGCTTTAATCTCTTAAACACCGGTTTTGTTTCTCAAATAGTTCCAGAACTATTAACCTGGGAGATGATGTTCTCGCAGCAGACAAGGGTGCTCAGCATTGTCTCCAAACAGCTGGTCGTGATTTCCGTCTCCAGCCTGACCCAGCACAGGACAGTACTGTCAGTATCATAGTTCCTTCTTACCCACTTCCAAAACTATCCCAGCACCTCAGAGCTTAACATCTACCAGGCTGACTAAGGATGAACCGTGTTGGCTCCAGCAGACCCTGATTTTTCCAGATCCCCTAAAAACCAATTCTTTCACAGGAAACCATCAAGTACACATTTCTGTTGAGGTTTGCATGGGGTGTGACACAGGACAGGGAGCCACCAAATCCCTTTCCCCTTGGCTTAGGGCAAGAAGCAGCTGCTGTGCTGCCCGGTCCCAGCAGAGACGGGGAAGAGCAGTGCCACCACTTTGTCCTGTGGTGCCACCGTTTTGTCCTCCAGGCACCCTGCCCAGGGCAGTGCTCACACCCTGGGCACAGCCACCTGCCTATTCGGCACAAGATTGTGGGGTACAGCCCCCACACACTGCTACAGCCCTCCAAGCTGGTTATGGCCCCCCAAACACCCAACCTCCCAGGACCCGTTGCTCACCTCCTGGATCCCATCTGGCCCCTCCGTGCATTTTGCTTTTCGAGCCTGAAAACTGGTCACCCTGTAAATAAACTATTCTATATTTTTTAACATACTTATGGCTCAGACTATTGAACTGCCATAAATATTTGCAACTGCTTCAAGCTGACAGGATAATAATTGTAATTTCCCTCCACTAGGCCGGGGTTTCCTTCCTTGATGCTCTCCATAACCCTGCAGAGTCACCAACCTGGTCACCCTTGGGCTGGCTTCAGTGCAGAGCTGGAGCTTTCTGGCAGCTAAAGGCATATAGAGCTGCTCAGCTGAGCCCACTGGGGAATCCCACTTATTCAGGCTTGTACTGGTCCACCCCTGCCCCCGGATGCACTGGATTGCTGGGGGGGCTGTGGTCTGCACTGGTGCAGAGAAGCAGAGTGGCTGTGAAGGCTGGGGAAGTGGGGGGAGCAGAAGATCAGAGGCCTGAGATACAGTGAATAGAAAAGGTTATCTCTCACCATCATCTGGTACCCCGAAAGCACTGAGAGCCACGCAGTAGCCACACAGGAGCTCACACCGAGTACCTTGTCCTGGAGGTAAAATAAACAGCTACAGCCCAGGCCAGGGCACAGCCCTTATCTACAACCTTAACAGGAGGTGGATTTGATCTGCAGATAACAGTTCCTGGGGAGCATTCAGGTATAAGGCCTGAATTATCCTAAATTACCCTTACAGCCTGTTTAAGCACTCACAGAACCCGGGTCCAATGAAAAACAAGTGTTGTCCTCTCCTTGTTTAGACTGCAGACCCTGGAGATACCAACTATTTATGTGTCAAAGCATTTTCTCTCCCAATCCCATTAACTTGTCCTGTATGCTTAAGCAATACAGACATATTATCCCTACCCATAGAGGGGAAAAAGAGGTATTGGAGGAGAAAGTGGCTTGTTCATTTTTGTTCAGTGAGTTAGTGGCAGAGACAGGAAAAAAAATATCTCCTGTGTCATGTTTTCCTCCCAGAGAAAGCAGATATTTTTGCTGGAAAAGAGAAGGTTCAATGTGCTTTCTGCTTGAAAACCACTGCCAAAACATTTTGTTTAGACCTCTCTTTCAAAACGAATCCATTTTCTGGTTTGAAATGATTTGTCATGTTAAATTTTCATCTAACTGGTTGCTGGGATTTTTTCAAACGAGGAAGGAAAGTACCAGAGAAGTCATAACCCCAGAGGAGCTTCTGGTTTAGTTGGAGACAATTCGAAGGGAGTGTGTGCGTACACACCCCGACAGACAGAATGGAAATCCCTCGAGATTGAGCCACAAGGGCAGGGCCTTCTCCTCTGGAAAGCCATCTGGGCTATGGATATTGTTCTGGCTCTTCCAAGAGCATCGCAAAAATTGAGAGTTGCTGGGGGGGAGGGAAGGAAAGGGAGTGAGACAACCAGGACCTGAAGTCACAGGACTCTGTGATTCATGCATTTTTGGCATGTGCACGTCTGACTGTCACCCCTGAGGGGAATTTCCTTCGACTTCAGGCACTGCCTTGCTCCTGGGCATCTCCAGGCTACCACCAGAGAAGGGGCTCAGCCCCCTCACTAAGACAAAGCTCCGGGTCCCACAGTGCAATGGCCCTGCAGAATGGGACAGCCTCTCTTCTTCCCCGTCCCCGCCATGGATGTATCCAGGTCTGTCCTCTCTCCTCGCTCACTGCTGGCAGGTCCAAATATTGAAACACTTTGCTGAACCTTTCAAACCTTTTGCTGACTGGTCCCAGAGGCACTGGGTGTTCAAGCAGGAGCTGTGTCACTGATGAGATAAAGGCACAGGCTGTAGTGAGCACAGAGCCCAGTGCTCTATGGCTGCTTCTGCTCTAACATAAAATTCCTCAAATCCTCTTTTCTTCCTGACTTCTCCTTCTCTCCACTCACCCATTTTCCCTCTGTTTCACCTGAACCTTTAAAGCTCTTCTGATTCTTGCACTCTCCATCTTGCAAGGGAAAAGATGAACTTCGTCTTTAACTAAGCAGCAGCAGTGATAACGTGAGACGTGATAAAGTATTGGTAATTGTGTCTGATCAACACTATGTAACACTTGATTATATCACCAATGCAGATCTATCTCATTCCAACCTATCTTATCACCAATAAGCCTATCTTATCACCAGTACATGCCTATTTATCAATTGCACTGCGATATCACCAGCACATACTGACCCCTCTATCTCTTTCAGCTATCTAGGTACTTTTATTTTGTTCAGCAGCACAGCAGCTACGTGACTAACACAGCTCTGTGCTCACTGACCTTTGTATCATACCCCAAAGTCATTTACTGAACTAATGCAAAAGTTTATTTTCAAAGCTAGCACGGGATGTTTTCCTCTCTCTCCCCAAGAAGTGCTGCCTGAGGTTCCTCAGGGCATGGCTCAGCGCTGCCATGGGGGCTCCTGCTGTGCTGCTGGGTTGTCCTCTCTCCCATGAGCCAGGTCAGCAGTGAAGCTGCTCGGTTTTGGCTGTTTTCTGGGCCTTTGGTATTTCTGTAGAGCAAAGAAGGCAGAAGTAGAAGCATTATAGACAGAAAGAGGGGACCAGCGCAAGGGAAGAGCAGTGGATGCTCCACGGCAGCTGTGTCCATGCAGCCCTTCCTGAGATGGACTCACACCTGCTCCCTGTCTGGGGAAAGGACATTTTCAAGATCTCTGTCCCACTGGATGGCTCCAGCTTTTGACAACTTGGAGACACTGCAAGGGCAGGGCATAGACCTACGCACCCTTGTTATGAAATGTCTGGCAACCATGAAGTCACACAATGCTTTGGTTCTGCCCTGGTAGAAGACACCTCAAAATCACAAATTTCTTCATAAAAGTCAGGTGAATCTATATTGTCCCCTTCTGTCCCTCCAGGGCAGGAGATCAGCTTGTTTCTAATTACAACAGGGGGAAGTGAGACAAGGGAAGGATATGACTTGTCAGTGGTTGCACAGGGGCCTGGAAGAAAAGCCGCCTTTTTCTGTTTTCCTACTTTCATCTCCAGATGATGTCTTCTTTGCACGTTCACAGGCCTTCATGGTTCAGAGAAGCTGAATGAGCCAAATGATGCCCCAGCATAACGAGTGCCACTCCATGCATCGATACACTCAGCAGTGGCCCAGAATCAGCCAAGTCTTCTTGTAGAGGCTTTTACCATCAACCCATTGCAGATGAAGAAAAAAGAATGTGCAAGGAGCTGGAAGGTACAAAATCAGATGCTCTTCACTGACCAGAGGAGTGGAAGTGATGGGGCTGGTTTAGGTATTAACAAGTATCCAAGTCCTGAGTAAAAGGAAATCTCTTTTCACAGCAGGAAGAAATTACTTATTTTGCTACCAAGAAATCTGGTAGAACAGGTGAGACTCGGATGGAGCCAACAGACCATTTCTTCTTTTGTCTGTAGTCTTTTTAATGTTACCTTGGGTTTCGCCTGTCAGAGAGAAATCTCTGTGCTGTCAGAGGAAACTGCAAACATGTCTTCACAAGAGGTTATTTTTGATCAGCAACAAAAATCTTGGAAAATAAGAGAGGTGCTTGTACCAGCCGAGAGGCTGTTGGGGAGCAGTAGGAATTCAGCATAGCTCATCTCTTCTGACTTCAACTGATCCCATCTGAGGACAGGACCGTGCTTGTGGTGTGGGGACAGTGACCAGGACCCTGCCTGCCCAACCAGCCAAAGCCACGGCACAGAGTCTGGCCCTGCAGAGAGCAAAGAGGAGCAGGGATTCATCAGACACCCACCATGTCATGAAGACAGGCTATTTTTGTCCCTAACTGCCAGCAAACAGCACAAGCGGCGACAGGTGACTTCAGTAGCTAATTCCCTATTTTTGTAGCCTGAAGTGATCAGCTTTGGTCGATGTAAGATCTTGCTCTGTTTGATTTGTACAGGAAAATCAGGGTACGGTGGCTGGTGTTCCCACTGCCCCTTCAAGCCCTCTGCTCTGGTGAGACGGCAGTTTCAGAGCTTTGTTCATAAAGCCGGGGGGACTTGGGGGTACCCAGCCATTTGGCTCTTGATCTGAGGTCCCCTTATCCTCCCTGTCTCCTCAACTCCCAGGCCCTCCCTCTGTGACCTCCAGCCCGTGCTTCCACCTGTAGCTGTGGGACAGGGTGAAGCAGCCTCTTACAAGGCAAAGAAATCATGGTCACGATTAACTGCATGTTGAAAGGATAAATATCCAACTCCCTCAGTAAATATATTTTACCATTAAATTAATCTATTAAGTAACCAACCAGTTTGTTGTTGCTGTTGCTGGAAAGGGATTGCTTTTCTTCTTTTGTAGCCTGGCTGGGGCACTAGGCTGTCTGCTACGTTGTCTGGGCCGCAAAAGAGAAAACAACTCCAGAGAGAAACTTTAAAAACTAAAATGGCATTTGATCAGAAATGTTGAAAAAGGGTAAAGATATAGGGTCATCTAGACACTCTCTGTAGGTAAGTTCAGCACTTCCCTGCTGTGCAGAGGCCAGGGAGGACAGCAGCCCCCGGGAAGAGCGATAGAACTGGCAGAGAAACGAGAGCAGTTTCCTTCCACCTGCAAAGCGTAGCCTCAGAGAGCCCAGCTGAGCCTGAAGGAAGTTGTCTTCTGGCCTTCATGGGCTGGAGGGCTCTCCATATGTACTTCCCGCTGCAGATCGAAGCCCGAGCACATCCCCTGTAAGTTCCCACCCTCTGGCAGAGTCCTTCTGCACCTCGCTCCCTGAGGGACCTCAGCTTGCGTGGGGCTGTGCAGTGATTGCTTCTCCAGAATGAAATCACCCGCTGCTTGCCCGGCAGCTGCACTCACGGCATTCTTCCAATAAACTAATCAATGGGGTTGCTTTGTGTCCTCCCAAACACTCCCGTCAGTCAGACCTTGGCTGTGCTCCTCCCAAAGCATCCTAAAGACTTCCCAGCGTTGGGTGAGGTTTAAGTATTTCTCCCCCTGAGGATGAGAAGCACCTAACTCCCTGTGGAGGTCTGAACTTTCACCGACAACAGAATCACAGAATGATGTGGGGTTGGAAGGGACCTCTGGAGATCATCTCCCCCAACCCCCTGCCACAGCAGGTCCACCCAGAGCAGGTCCCACAGGAACGTGTCCA
>JAOXJM010000014.1:1910913-1934404 GCA_026413425.1 Tringa solitaria | reverse complement strand
GGGCAGCCTCTGCCAGGGCTCTGCCACCCTCACAGGGAAGAAGTTCCTCCTCATGCTTAGATGGAACTTCTTAAGTTCAAGTTTGTGCCCGTTCCCTCTTGTCCTATCCCTGGGCACCAACAGAGCAGAAGTACGGACAGAAGGGACCAAAGAAAGAGGGTGCAGGTGCACTGTAGGTGGCAGTTGTGAGCACACAAGGTAAAACGTCAAAAAACAATCACCTCTCCCTGCTTTATTTTCAGAGCTTGCTCCTGGAGCTGGAAATCATGTTACCAACATGGAGGAATGGACACCACCTTCTGCTGCATAAATGATCCCCGACTGACAACTGTAATGACAATAATTCTGAATTGAATGGCAAAATAGAACACGGCCAATTTCAGTGGGATGAAAAATCGTGACTAAGGAATTAAAAGAGACTTTAAAAATAAAACATCCAACTCTGGGAGTCAGAAAGTGTCTGGTCTCAGAGCTGCCCCCATGCAGGGAGAGCTGTGAAACTGGTACCTGACTGGTGTCTTGGCCTCCGCGAGCCAGTCAGCCGGGAAAGCTTGTAGCCACTGAGCCAGAAAGTCCAGGGGCATGAAGGCTGATGGGCGAGTTGGCAGGAGGGGAGGCTCGCCCATCAGACAGCCTGACCAGGGCTTGCTTTGTTTCCACTGAAAGCTTTGACGGAATCAAAACCTTTCCACAGAACATTTCAATTCGGTCTAATCAGCACTTTCGGACGGAAAACTCTTCTGTAGGAAAATTTCCATCCAACTCAAGTCATTTACTCCCGGGGTAAATGAGTGTAATGTGGGTGTAAAGCACGGTCATGTCAGAGATGTAGCAGTTGCCACATCCTTTGACATGATGTAAATAGGGATGTGGTGTAACAGGCGATGGAGAACCCCAGACCTACAGCATCAGTGTATCCTGTCGTCCTGGAGAAACTTAAATCCATTTTGGCCAGGCATCAGTGAATTTTGGGAAACAGGCTGGAATGACAAACAGTCAAGAGCCTTGGACCTAGAGGGAATAGGAAATCCTGTGCAGGCACAGAGAAGTACGGGGACATCATCTCTGCCTCTTAGGTATCTCTCTGCCTGTTTCATTCCCCAGAGCAGCGCTTTCCAGAAATCCAGAATACCTAATCCTTTGTGAATTTGCTTCATTGTTCCACGGCAATGCCCCACTCATTTGCAGTTTTAACGCAGCATGTTCTGCTGCAGCAAATCTCACAGAAAGTAAGGACTCTGCTTGCCAGTGGGAAGTGCAGCAAGTGCCTGCATGGGACATGCTACCACGGGCAGGCTCTGATTTCCAGGCTGAGAAGCACCTTCGTTGCTTCCTCCTCTAACAGGAAAGATTAATAAGCAAAATAGCTTAACTAATGATTTAAAACAAGGTCACAAGCTTAGTCCTTTATCGAGGGATCTTTTATCCTTTATCCTGACACCAGGTTTAAGTGCAATATTTGAAATTGTTTGATTATGTTACGCTTCTCACCAGCATCCTTCCAAATGTATATATAACTACATTGTGAAAAGGCTTCATAAACCAGGACATTTCAGTCCCACTTCTCTGCCGGTGCTTGGTATGGTAAAAGCGATAAAGTGATTATTTTTTTGCACCTAAGCCATACCTTAAAAAAAACCCTCAAGATCTTTGTGGCAATAAATAAGAGAATTACCAAATACACTGTCTAGCTCCGACATTTTTAATAGAAAATTTACCTAGTAGATAATCAAGCACTTTAACAAAGCAAATGAAAAGTACCAATATGGAAAAAATTGCAATGATTAATAAAAGATAAACCATATCATACAATCAGTGGAAAAGGGGAAAGCGGATGTTTTGTGTGTTCCTGCTTCAACTGATATGAACAGAAACAAGGATGGAAAAAGTTTTATGGACCATAAATGGGTTAAAAAACAGAGACAGGAAGACAGATATCAAATCATGCAGTAGTTCACCCAGTACAGCATCCATTTTCCCAAATGTAAAGCAGCAAAGAATCAACAAAGAGAAAGAAACTGTATGGAAGCCTAAGACTTGATACTTAGAGCAGCTTGTTTTAACACCTCCGGGGCTGTTTTGGCATATTCAGAAAAGCCACAAATAAACTTACACTGGGAGGAGCTGCAAAGACATAGCAAAGGTGATGGAGGGTCAGAGAAGTTATTAAGTAGGAGCAGAAGTAATTACATGGGCTCAGATACAGAAAGTGGAAGGTGAGGAAGTCTTTCTGTGATATAAAAAACTCAGAACAATCTACTCTCAGAGAGGAACTTAGGAAAGGGCAGTTAAGACACTGGCACAGTGAAAATTTCAGATTATATTCTGAGGTGAGTATGAGCTACAGGAACCACATATTTAAGGTGGTATTAAATTCCACATTGCCATCTTTAATTCTCTATTTCATGTAAAATCATCTGTTTTGTCTCCTTTAATGTGGCTATAGAAATGAACAAAAATCTCCCCCCTAGGTTTCCTTAATTAGGTTTTCTAAATCAATTACCCTACTTGATTGTAGCTGCCCCTAATCAAGAACTCCTGCACTTTCCTGTATGACTTCACTAGGGATTTTTGACCTTGCTTCTGTGTGTGCTGCCAGTAGAGCAAGCCAAGGCCGTGCTCCCCAAAGGGATACCATTTGCTTCCCATTCCCCACCTGCTTCACCCACCTCCAGGCAGGGGTCAGAGCCCAGGAGGATGGAGAAGGCCATCTTGACAAGATGGAAACGGGAGGTCATGATGATGGAGAAGGACACGGCTTCCACAGCTCTCCGTCACTGGGACCAGGATGCCGCAGCACAGTCGCAGACTCTCGAGCACCCATGTAAGGGAAAATAGTTTTCAGAGGTAGAGTTCTAATGAAGAGGGAATTAAGTGACAGGAATTTGCGGAGGTCATTCTTCCCAGCGAGTCAATGGAAGGAGGATGTAAATGTTCCTCTTGAACAGTTTCCAAAGGACAATATGACGTACAGTCAGAACAAGCCTAATCTTCATTTTCCATTTCTGCACTTTGTTTTTGACCCTTCAAGCTGCAGAATAACATCTCTGTGGCACTTCATGCATGTGCAGAAATTGTCAGGTGCGTTTACGCCCTGGCACATGTAGGTAAGGTTTGTGTGTGTGCCTATATACACATGAACACAAGGACACTGGTTTGCAGGTCTGTGTTTTCAAGTACACAATAACAAAGATGCTATTTTTGTTTGCACTGTTTATAAACTAGTTATTATCTACCCAAAGTGGAAACCTCCCAGTCTTTTCCACCTCATGACTACAGTGGATGTGAACTCCTGGCCTCTCCCTGGTGTTTGAGATTTAACTTTTAGGAGAAAACCAACTTCTTTCCCCACACACACCCTTCCTTTCCCCATCCTATTTGTATTTTAAAACCCCATTCACTTTATTGATCTCCATGAACTGATCAGTAAACTGCTCTGGTGCAAGCAATAAGTCTTTATTTCTTGTTTATTGCTATGTTGCACAGAATGGGCGGCATATTTCACATACAGTCATTGGTGATGTAGCAGAAAAATATACAAGAGGGTAAAGTCAGCTGTTTAGCATTTTTTTAAAAATGCTAAATTATATAAATCCCAGTTTGGAACTGGACAAATGCTGGCACTTACAAATATACATTGGGGATACTCATGCAGTCACCCCCTACGCTGAAGGAGCAGTCAGAGCTCCAGGTGCAGGTCCCCGCTTTTCAGTTTGCCCAAATTCTTGAGCAAATCATAATTCTTTTTTGCTGCAAGTGGAAGCAGAATTTGACCTCTGTGTTGTAGCAATAATGTCCCAGCAACATAGAAAAATAATCAGGAATTTTGATAGGGTATTTGAATGAGAAGTGCAGGAAAGCTTTAAGTGAACCATGGGGAGACATCTCGGATTGGAAATAGTATTTATACCATTTTCATTTAAAAATTCAGAAAGTAAGCATAAAAAATCCTCTTATCCACCCAAATTTTTCTTTTGTAGACTCCAGTACCATACTGTGTACATGTCTGAACATCAGGCTACGCGAGCTGTATTTCTCAAGGAACAGAACAACTTACTGTCTATAAGCTTATTGTTTTTATTTTTATTGCAGTTTTTATGAATCTAAAAGCGCAAGACAACAGGAGACATTCTGGGAAATCAGGCAGATCAAACAATAGTAAGACAGGAACCAAGTCAAATGGAGACTAACTTAACTTGATTTAGAACCCATAATGCATCGAAATCACTCCATGTCAGGTTTATCCCTTCCCCGCAGAGCATCCTTTCTCCCATAGAGGTGTCTGACTGGGAGTACTCAGGGCCAGCTTCTTCTGTGTTACCTCCTACACAGACGGGGCCAGTTTCCAGAACAGCAACACTCTCAGCCACAAACACAGGGAAAAGGTTTCAGTACAGCTCTCCACCCACACTCTCAAGTTTTCTTTGTCGTGAACAAAAAGTCTATGAATTTTGGCAGTTAGCTTCCTTTGAAAATCTAGCCTTTGCTATTAGAGAGGAGAGGAAGTCAAAGACTGGTTTACTCTGTAGTTTTTTTAATCCTGGTACGTTACCTTGAATAACTGCTTCCTCTGCCTGTGGCTTTTTCCCTGCCTCTTTCTTGTTTAGTCTCATTAGGGCAGTTTTGAAGGGCTGTTATCCCAAATATATAGAGCTACTACAATGAATGCCTGCTTTAATTTTCCCCTAGTAAGAAGTGTCACAAATACAGGTATTTGCATGTTTATCATCAAACTCCCTGATTTAGGATCTTTGACCATTCTCTATGCAACCATTCTGATGGTTCTCCTTTTCGCTGGCCATAAAGCATGCAATGAAATTCCTACTCCACATCACCATGAGCACACACATGTATAAATTTCAGTAACAGCACAGAAATACTGATTTATTTAGATGGGATGCTATAATTTCATGCTTTGACTTCAAGGGGAGAATTGCAGAACCATAAACGAAACTTTAGGCCTCAGCTCCCACATCAAGAAGATCTTAAAGTATCTGTTCCTTTAAACATCTACCCTAGGGTAGGTTTTTGAGAAGGTGACTATCTCAGTAGACATCTGTACACGAGAGGAGTAGATTCTCAGTTCAGCCTCAGGTCATTAATGAAGCACAGAATAATGAGTGCATTTCTGCTGAGCAGAAAGCGTGGTCTGCATCTGTGAAAGCCAAGAAGGTGAAGACAGGTTTGGGGGGGTGGAAGAAGAGTTTCCTAAGAGAATACCAAGAGGAAGAGCGCAATCTTTCTGATCATGCTTGGGTTTGACACACACCCACCATGTAAAGCAGCTACAGTTCCTCTCCCTCTAGTTTGCAAGCTTCATTCTTTTCTCTCCAAGCCCACAAAATCCTCTCTGCTGGGAAATGGTGAAGGGGACTCTTTGAGTATCCTGTGGGTATGAATAATCCAGTGAAAAATCCACCCTCTGCTCTGCCTCGCTGCAAGAGCTGCCGGCTGCCGTCAGAAAACCACATGCTCCCTATTTCATCTCGAGTTATTTGAATGGCATCATCCTTTCGCCTGGCAATGAAATGGTAAAATGCCTGCACAGCCTGGTCCCAGAGTGACAGCGCTGACACTACAGATGTCAGAGCGGTTTAATACCAGAAGCTCCTGCCAACTCTTAAACAATGGCTCAGGCATGACAGAAGGGACCGAGGAGCTTTCCAGACCCTCAGGCCAACTACTTCCCAGGGATGAGTCCTGCCAAAATGTTTGATGAACATGCAGAACTGCAGTGATAGAAGCAAAATCCACCCCAATGCTGAAAACCACTAAGACCAGAGTGGTGAGAACCCAGCTAAGCATTCTGATCCTTGCAGTCCAGATCCCAATCCCCCTCCATCTTTCTCTAGTTCTGGCAGAATTCCCTGATCTCACATGGCAGCGAGTTCCAGAGCTTACTCTTATATGAAGGTTTTCACTTCACTTAGGCTAAAATGTGTAGTGTCTCATTACTAAGTCCCTGCGGTAATTGGCAGAATGGGATGGGGAACTGTAGACAGGGTCTATTCTTCTTGGCAGCTGGGGCGAATGACTACTGAAGGCAGCTATCCCCCAAAAATGCTGATGTGGCACTTTCTACTCCTTTTCCCTCTCTGCTGCCAGCATGCAGGTAATTCCTCTTGAAGTCAGTAAATTGTCCATCCAGGTAATACCCAGCTGAGCTGGGATAAAGGTGGTGGCAGCAGCAGTGATTTGTTTGCCAGGGTTCAGGGGCAGAGTGCACAGAAGCCAGAAGGGAGGTAAGGCCACGGCCTCGAGTGAGAAGGAGGAACGCTCTGTGGTTGCTCATGTGGGTACATGGGTGAGGTGAGGTTTTGAAGATGAGGTTCAGATACAGCATCTCACCAGGAAAGGTGAGACCTGACGTGACATTTGCAGGTTTCCTGCTATTCTGGTAACAGCTCCAAGTGTGCTCAGCTCTACCTTGAGTTAGTAAGAGAAACGGAGAGGAACTGCCCGACTGGAAGCCACAAGAGCCCCCAGGGAAGCTGGACAGATGTTGTCCTTGCAGAGAAAAATCTAGCAGTCCTATGACTATGTATTTAGAGCTGCTTATAAATTTCCTGTTCCTGGCAATGATTTTTGACAACAGAAAAAGGTTTTGGCTTTTTTAAGAAGTTCTTCTTTGCAACCTTTGGAGGCATTCTTAAAAATACATGTCTGAAAAGTAAAAACTGTTTGGAGGTCTTTTGGCTGCCATGTCTCGATTGTCCAACCTGAAAACCACTGGGGAGAGGGAGAAGAAATAAGAGAAAATTGGTATTTGCTGTGGAAAACTTCTACTTGATGAAAACGTACATTTCTGTGGAAAATATGATTTGAACAAAGCATTTCTCACAGTTTTTTTTCATGCTCTCAGTGCACAGCAGATTGTGCCAGAGGAGCTACAAGATGAAATTACCTGATCTCTGAAAGTCTGAAATGTAGGCAAGCAGCTAGAAAAATGCTGCCTGCTTTTACAACCTGATGTGATGGGCTAATCCCTGTTCCCTATGCATGTCCTTAAAAGTGTTTTTTATTGCTATCTCTTTTTATAATTAACAATCCACTTTAAAATATGTAGCACTTTGACTCTAACTTCTAGAGATAGCAAGGATCTTTATGTCAGGATCTCATTTCTTCACAGATAAAAAAAAATGTCTTGTAAAATCAACATTTTCTGAGAGAATATTTGTATCTTGCCAGACAAAAAAACCCAACCCCACAGCATTATTTCCCAGTGGAAAAAATGAAGCAAAATATTTTATTCTGAGCATGGTTAACATTAATATTGTTTGGTCTGTCAAGCCTGATTGAAGTATTAATCTTCAATTCCACTCTGCTTTGAACTGCATCCACATGCAGCGGCCACTGCTCATTAAGAAGTGCTGGTGCAGATGCCTCATGCCCTCGTTCCCCTCTTGGCACAGCTCCCTGGTGGCTGCCAGTCCTGTCCCCGTTTTCTGGCTGGACCATCACACCACAACACATTGCACAACGAGGGACAAAGCCTGCTGGGGCTCCTAAGCCACAGAGGAGCACAGGGATGTGAGGGCACCACGTTCCCATGACAGGCTATTTCAGGAAAACCCGCTTGTGAATGGGATGTTGCCTTGGGAACCATACTTTAAAATTCATCTGCAATAATTATGTTTAAAAGAAGTGACATGACATATGTTACACACCCAGCGGCGCCCAAGGGAGTGTTCAGCACCTACATTCGTTCATGCTTCGGTTGAATGTGTGTGGTTCATACACACGATCAATGATTTGAGGCAATGTAGGTGTGTTGTTGTAATTAAAAAAAATAAAGAAAATCAAAAGAATTGTAGGCACTCACTGATCTTCTGTGATCAGATTCGTGGTTTTCTCACAAGAATACATGCTCCTGAAGTGTGCTATGTGACAGTTGAAAAAAATCTGTGAAAGTTGATCACAATTTAGAGGGTCTGGGCAAAAAAGAGTTTTGTGAGTGATAACAGAATAGCAACGGATACAGTCTACATTGACAGACCCAAAAAGTTGCTTCCTCGCAAACGCTGAGAGTCCTGGGTTTATTTTCATATTCTGGGGCAACCTGAGGGGCTTCACATCCCTAACAGCCTGCTAACAAAAGGTATTACGCTGTTTCTGACTGGGACTCCTAGCTCTGTTCTTACAGACTAGATTTGGTAGCACTGTAACTCAACCACAATACTCGCCTTACACCACCTTTATGTCTAATGCAGAGAAAGATGCTAAGGTGTTTTTTTTTTTTTTCTTCTCAAGATAATAATCTGAAATAGATAAGATCACTCACACCCTGCAAAAGTCTGTTTGTCTCCATTCTCTGTAAGAGGAATCTTAGAGTCCATATGTAAAACCCTGCTTTTGCAGGTATCTAAAGCTAAATGAGATCAATAGCATCCTGATTCCCACTTTTGGGAGCAATGAGGGAGAAGAGTGACCTCTACAGCTCAGCCCCTTCCCAGGTCTTCTGTCCTGGGAGGAAGGATTCGTTCTCTCTTGCTCACACTAACCCTGTCAGAACCGACAAAAACAAAAGAAATATTTAAGCCAAACTTATGGAGTCAGGAATTTAATGGCAGGCCTTTATATCTGAAGTGATACTTCAGTGCTTGTGGCCCTCAGGCTGAAATCTTACTGATGAAGGCTAAAGGAAAGTTAGCTTAAAAATAAAATAAAGCTAAACATCCAGACAGACTTTAAAATGTTATTCGCAAGACTAAGACCTAGCTTCCTTGGTTCCTTCAATGCTTTTGTAAATTTTAATTCATATTGGTTAAGAAGGCAAACAAGCCTGGCAATTTTAATTTCACTTGATTGAAAAGCAAGATTCTGTAAAAACTAACATCCACTGCTGTGAATGAAACCAGAATGAATAAAAATTTTCCTTGCAGCTGGGATCATTGAAACCCAATCATACAACACAGGACTCCTGGTAAGACTCCTGTCCCCTCCTGTATGTGAAGGCACTGTGCATCCAGTGCAAGTGTGCTCAGACTTGCACATACAGCCAGGCACGTTTATCCAGGAAGAGGCACGTTAATTTTTACTACAAAACAGTTCACCCTGGCAGCATACAGGGCCACCTTCTCCGCAGTTACTTTTAAAAGTTCATACCAGCATGTCTCCAATCCCACTCATACACCTCCAGCTGGGAGGTTCAGCCCTCCCGCTCTCACACTCTGTCTCAAAGGACCAGAGTGGGTTGGGTTGGACACCTGGGACCCAGGGCAGTATTTGCATTTTCAACAAACATTCATTTCACTCCAGTGCAGCTCATTGTTTCCTCTGTGTTGTCCACCAGGTGGCACAGGCTCCTGGAAGCTTTACAAACAGGTAGCAGGGCAGCAGACCACAAAGGTGATTTCTGTCCTCCTGGACTGCACTGATGTCTCAGCAGAGCTAGTTCCCTGTTTTTCTGTCCTCGGGGTATGCACATTAAGTTTCATGCCTGTATCAACAGAGTTTCATCACTGTGTTACAACAGAATGCAAAAGCACAAATAAGATCCTAGTGCTGCCAAGGCAGATGCAGCACGTAGCATATGTGCACCATAAAACCTGCCATCTAAACAATGATTATCCTCACTTTATTGATCTAGAATTTCAATCTATAGACAGAGACCACTGACTTGCCTGATATCCCAGGCCTGCGTGCACCATCTACACCTTCTTTGTGATACACACTGCAGGGTGAGACCTGATCCGAAGCAAACTATTGCCCGATTTCTAACTGGATTTCCTCACCTCATTCTAAACTACCCATGAGCAAACCTCCTGCGAGCTCTGGAGCACAGGATGTAGCACCTGCTTAAAACAGTACCAAAAACATCAATGAATCTGTAATCTGCTATGTTGAAGAATTCAGAGAGAGAATTTAACTGATTAGAATCAATTCATTAACTGTGGCTGTCTTTAGCACAGGTTTTTGCTGTGTGCTAATAGTTCACTCAACATTAATGAAACATATCCAGGAGTGTGTGCAGGAGAGCCATGGAAGGAAATAAGAAATCAGTGCCACATCCCATATGAAGTAGCAAATGTCCAGCATCAGCTGCAGTCACAGGTCTGTCACACCGACTGCTGCCCCCAAATAACTGTTTTTCCTTGTATTCTCCACAAGGATTTTAGAGTTCCTGCACAAAACTTAGTACATTGTTCCAGCATCTGGAGGGGTAACAATTTCTAGGTCCTACAGATCAGCTCCTGGAGGATTTTAGATGGCACCTAAGTATGTAACATCTCCCACATCACAGACGAGGCATCATCTGTGTCACAATAACGGCTCTACCTTCCTCTCAGGAGGGAGGCCTGTCCCCTGAAGCTGTCCCTGCTCCGCCATGCCGCCACCCCTCTGCCTACGGGGCCTCCCACCAGGCCCCACCACCACGGCGCCCCCTCTGCTGTCGCCTTTCTGCTGCACAAACTCCTTCTTACGTGAGGGAAGAAGAGTGCCGAAAATACTCCAACATGCTCTAAAAATTGTATATTAAAGCTGTTCACATACCTTAAGGGCACAGCTACCTCAGCGAGGGAACCCCTCTTCCCCAGGGCGAGCTGACAGGGCGGGCAGCAGCTGGGCGCAGCCCACCCGGAGAACAGCAGGAGGCCCCCCGGCGCAGCTGATTTTTATCAGATTTAAAGGCAAATGCAGCTGGGTCACCATGTTCAGCTCCCAAGCAGCTCGATGGTGCGGTGAGCGTGGCTGTGTCAAAACGTCAAACATGTCTCCCCTGAGGGAAGGCGCCGGAATGAGGCCTCCATGGAGCTGAGGCCTTGGTGGAGCTGAGGCCTCCATGAAGCCACGACACCCCAGGAGGGCTGAGGCAGCAGGGTGAGCAGCACCTAAAGCAGGGAGAGCCCCTTCTCCAGGGCTACTTGTCACCACAGGCCAGGTGGGCAGCCGTAGGAGGTGGGCTGGGGTGGAGGAAGGGGTGAGGTGGTGGGAGAGGGTGGCTCCTGGGTGCTGGGGCCAGGCACAGAGGAGGTGTTATGATTTGAGGAACCCACAACAATTTATTGTTGTTTAGATAATTATTCTCTCACCCAGTGACCCCTCCCCACCCAGGAAGGGGAACTGGGAAAAAAGGAAACTCAAAGGTTGAATTATAAACAGAATTAATAGATAAGACTGGATAATTAACATGAATAACACTAAAAAGCCAGTATTGATCCAATATACAAGGATTATGCTTGGCCCATTCTGTCATAGGAAGCTGGTCCCTCCTCACAAAAATGTGGGACCCTGCGAGTACTGTGACTTTGGAAGGGAAGGGCTCAAGGCTCCAGCATGGGGGCAAGGAGTTCTCAGGATGGCAGCCATTAAGGAAGATAGATGGACAACTCTTCAGCAAACTTCCTAATTTATATTGAACGTGGTGTTCATGGTATGAAATAACCCTGTTGGCAGCTTGGGTCAAGTGCCCGGGTCTTGCTCCTCCTCATCCCTGTACCTGGCAAGGCTCAAAAACACTGAGACCTTGAAACCTGCATAGCATAACTGGTTATAAAGTGAATATTTTCACAAATTCAGACACTAGAGTCTTCTAAAAACACACTTTTCCCTAGCACTAGAAGAGACCGTACCAGAAAGTAAAATTACTGAAAGAGAAATTAATCCTGTGTCGCTCAAACCAGGACAGGAGGGTCCTGCCAGGGGTGCCTTGAGGCAGAGGGGACAAAGCCCTGAATGTCTCTATTTGTGCCACACTGACTTGCTCTGCTTCCATTTAAAGCAAGATTCATCTGGCTGTGTGTATCGAGTCCTCCTCCTCCTGTTCCCCGTGTCACACGGTGCCCCATGGGGCTCCCTGTTGCCACCTCGGGCCACTGCACCCTCCTCCCTCTTCTCCACTAGGCACGGTGCTTCTCACCCGGCTCTGAGTGACTCAACACCTACAACAGCTTTTTAAACACCAGCCTCTGCAGGGAGGCCACCCCCCTTGCTGCTACTGCCGGGGCTGACGCGCTTTTTCGGTGTAAATGCTAACGGGAAGCTCGAAAGCAGCTGTGTCGCTGGCGGGAGCCACCTGACGCCCGGTGATGCCGCCTGCTCTGCCACCGCGTGTCACCGCCTCTTGCGTCATTACTACATGACTCTAGCTTTCCTGGGACCTGGTTATGCAAAAAAGCCAAAAAAAAAAAAAAGGCAAAAAGAGCATCCTCACTGACCCACTGACATGTTTCTCAGTGCAGGGCTGTGGCAAGTGGGCATGTGGTGAGGCATCGCTCAGCAGAAGAGGAGCTCGTTGTCCCCCTCTCGCCTGGCCTGGGTGGCTCTTGGGTGAGGAGCCGACATCGGATGACTCCGGGTGCCGCAAGGTGAGTCCTGGCCAAGTGGGTGCCAGGGAGGTCACAGCTTTGTGGTTTTTCCGGGTGGTGTGGGGCAAAGAAAGAAGAGATACCCTACCAGAAAGCCATTGCTATGCTTGTCCCTAGACACCTGCTAGCTTTCCTGAAAAGTGAATGACTTCTGGCATGAAAATTCCTGGCTTTTTAAATTTTTCCTCTTTTTTTTTCTTTCTTTTTTATTTTTTTCTTTATCTTTTTTATTTTTAAATCTCTTTTCTTTTTTACTCTTTTAAAATCTTTTTACTTTTCCATCTTTTTTTACCCTTTTTCATAATTTTACCTTCTTTCATCTTTTTTATCTTTTTTCTTTTTCCTTTTCTATATTTTCTTTTCCTCATCATCTTTTCCCTTCTTTTTTCTCTTGTCTCTTTCCCTTTTTCCTTTTTTCTTTTTCCTCCTTCCTTTCTCTCTCTATCCCCTATATGTTATCTCTATGCTTCCCCCCATCTGTCCCTGAATTTATCTCTTTCTCTAAACTTCTGACATTCAGAATTCCTTCCTGCTGTACCTGCCAACACACCGACACCTGTGTGCACACACACGTGGATGCACACACACTCACCATCCTGCAATGCCTGGTATCTTCCTCCCTGATTTCTCATCCTCAGGGGGAGTGATGGAGGTGGTTATATTTGTAGATTTTGTTGTTGTGCTTCTACTGTGTTTGCCTAGTTGTCCAAGTTGGACATTTTTGTTGCCTTTTCTTTCCTCTGTGCTTCATTTGGTTCAATCTCCTCTTCACATCAGAAATACCAGCGTTCATGCACTTGGACGTACCTGGCTGAGGGACTAAGGAAGAATCTATTTCATGCGTTGGGCAGATTTCTGATATTTCTAGAGCATCACCTGGTGTCTATGGCAGCCAGCACAGCAGGAAAGCTTGATAATAACATAGTGAATGTAAGGTGATGGGTCTGCAGCCCAAAGGAGCTGCACCATCTCCTTGGAAGAGCCGAAGTAGAAAGGTGGCTTCCTTGGAGAGGACCTTCTGCTGGCAGTTCCTACCCTGGCAGAAGGACCCACCTCTCAGTGGATGGAGGCCTTTGCGTGTCTCTGCACAAAGCTCCGCTTGCGGAGATTACGAGTCCAGGAAAAGCAGTTGGCCTTAGTGGTACCAGGGGTTAGTATGGAGCGGATGGTTGCCTGGGCCAAGAACAGCTCCTGTCATAGAGGTCCCTCTATAGTATTGCCATTTGCTCAATTTTGTTTTAACGACAGCAAACTGCTGTGAATTTCCTACACTAGTGAGTTTGAACTGAAAGCACAAACCGTTTTGTTCCCGCTGGTCTGTATGTGCTTGAAAATTGAAAATTTAAAAAATATTATTAACACCCTGCGGGACTGTTTCTTCCTATCATTGCTCAGCTTGTAGTGTGGTTTCTTCAGTTCACAAAGCTTCTGGGGACAAGCCTTTTCCTCTCTTGCTTTGAAAAACCTTTTGCATCTTATTTCAAAAGCGGGGAGGGGTTGTTGTAATTTCCCCCTCTCCCTCTCAGACTTCCCCTTCTGTAGCAAGTTTGAGAGAAACAGAAAGAAAACAATTCTGAAGGCACGCAGGATTTATATAAAGGCAGGAGGTATGTATTTAATACACCCAGAGGAAGGTTTAAAATTATGGTGTGTTATTTCTGAAGCTTGTGGTGAAATAGTTCTCATTTTGAATTTTAAAGCTGACAACTGCTATGAAATTTTGATGCAAAGAGAAGGTCTGTTTAATTCCCCTTTTTCTGCCCAAGGTTCACTGTCCTTATTTTGCTTCAGCAAAATACTGAATTTTGCAGTGAAGACAGTAACACATTAAATATTTTGATTTAGATTAATTGAGGAGAGTGATAAACGTCACAGTCATGAACTTAGAGGAGTCACAAAGCTCCACCTCAGAATCAGTTTTTGGTGTCAGAAGCACTTTAAAGTGGCACAGGAATCTGCAGCCAGGGCTGAACGCTACTGCACGGTCTGTGAGCACAAAACCAAAGGCTGTGCCTCGAAGCCACTTTTCCTACTGGCTTTCACTGAACTCCAAAATACAGCATTTCCTCCGCTGTGGGCAAAAATATCCCCAGAGAGTTTCTCATTAATGTTTTTATCATTAATTAAAATGTAGGAGAAATGGGAATGTGCTGTCGATAGGCCTTGAGAGTTACTCCTGAAAAGCGGTCCTGCTGCCTTGGATTAATTGACTCCCCTAGGCATGCTGTGCATCCCTCACCCCTCAAAAATCATGGTATAGTCAACTATTTCAGGTCGCTGTGGAAGCAATGGCCTTTTTTTTGCTCTTTGTCTAATGTTAAACCCAATATTCTTTGTGTACTTTGTAACCATCACAACTAATATGCAGTAGAGGAAACTCTAGAGAGAAAAGCTGGTACGCAAAAGAAAATGAAACTGCCATCCTGAATTCTGTGGAATTAACTAAATTTCCCCTTCTACATAGGTGTCAAGAATGTAGATATAAAATGCAAGTTAATGAAACTTGCATTTTGTGTACATTGGTTGAAAAAGCTACTGAGGCTCATATGACAGAGATGAGTATCTGTCTGGATGTTGCAAATCTGCCAAACCTCAATCTGCTGTTCATAATCACTTGGCTATTTAAATAAGCAATATAAAATGCAGTTCCAGCTACAGAACCTTGTTATTGCCAGCAGACAGATAGTAACAGTAAACTAATATCAAACACATGCTAAAAAAAAATCATTCTGAAGAATCTTAATGAAATTATCTAAAAAGTTATGTCATTGTATAAATAAATGAAGACTGTGGGAGGAACTTTCACATTCACTGATTTTTCAGTCCCAATGGCATGTGCTTACGTAGCTGAGAAATGAAAAGATGAGGGTTTTTTCCTTAAAAGTCAAATTTGCAAAATCTCCTTAGATTTAAGCATTTAGCAGGGCACTTGGATGAGGTTCACAAAAGGATTTAAAAGCACCAGCTCTGACTTTTTCTAATTTTCTTTAATAGTTTGTGCTGTTTGCTGTCCATTCCTCTTCCCAGTCACCCAGCCCTTGTACCTGATGCTCCAGGTCAGCTTCGTTCCCATTTCCTTCTGGGATTTCTTGCATTGTAAGACAGTTGACATTTTCAACTCATCAGACTTAGAGGGCTCATTAATTTTCAGTGCACACATCTCTAAATAGTTTTAGAAAATAGGTTGTAGATAACTGAAATAGGCACTGCTATAATGCCATATACCCTTTATGTTCTTTGTAGATTTTGCTCCTGAATTTCACAGGTTATTTTTGGGAATGGGAGTGAGATTGCTTCATTTGCTTTTACAAGTTGTACTTTTTGTCATTACACATTGTAGGCAGCAGATTGGTTGAGCAGAAGAAACCAGTTCATAGGGCTTACTCTTTACTTAAGCAAATTTAAATTGACATAAAGCACACCCATATGTTTGACAGAATGTATTAAGAAATACAAATACAGAAAAGGAAATCAGCCCTTGGGTATTTTTAGACCTCACAGATTACAACTGAGTGATTTTTTTTTTTTTTGCAAGAGACTACATTCAAACACTAACCCTGAAACTGTTTTTCTAAGAGTTTCACTGGCAAATTATTTTGACTGAAAAAACACGGAAGCTGTTTCTAGGAAGATTGAAAACGCTTCTAAACATCTTCAAATTTAGTAAGGAAAATGTCCTTTCAAAAAGGCATTTCCATGCTGAAATTGATGAGTTTCTTATTGCAGCTGTTTGATTCAGCCCCAGCAGGAGCTCTTGGAGAGCATTCCAATATGACCTGCGCTTTGCACCTGCAGAGGGAACTCAGGTATATAAATAAATAGAGGGAGAAGAGTCACACAGACAGTATAATGAGATCAAAACTGCAACTTCAGCAAGAGAGAGACAATTTTGTATTTTTTTTTTTTAATTCCCAGCAAAATTGTTTCTTCTGCTCCGTATAGCTAATACCTACAAAGCCGAGTTTGGACGTGGGCAGCAGATTTGCTTCTCCAATTGAAAGATAATGATGATGTCCAAGGGCAGGTTTTGCACCCCACATGCAAGATATAGTCTATTGTGAGTACATGGATCTGAGCAGTATAAAATGTGGAATTCCAGTTCGCTGCATTCTTTCTAGTGGGGTGGGGGAGAATGAAGCTTTGAGCGATGGACGCTGGTCTTGTCGTGTTGATGTAGCTGAAACATTCAATAGCCATTCTCCAAAATTACTTTATATATGAGGTGTGGACATTTCAAACAAGATCATCGTTTTTAAATCCCTTCTATGTCTAGTCGTGAAAATAAATAGTAGCCAGCATTCCTTTTGATTTAAAGAGAGCGTGACAGTAAATAACTATTCTGTTGATTAAAAAAAAAAACCTCTGAGAAGGATATTTCTCAGGTCCTCCGAGACCAAGAAGCGAGCACTGAGAGCCCACCTGAAGGTTGGAACCTCCCGTTTCTACGTGCAACAAATGCCCTTGCTGTATCATACAGAATACAACACTTCAAATTTTTGAAATATCTTGGTATGGTAAATTTTTACCACTCTAAATTTGAACTTTGCTGTGGCTTATGACAGGCTGAATTTCGAGGGGACATTCAAAGATTTGTTGGGAGAAAGAAAGCGCTGTTCAGAAGTGTATTACATGCCCATTATCCCATATCTGGCATCTCTGCTTATCAGAAATAATTATTGCAATAATTAACTGTAGGATGACTTCTGTGCCAGTATCAGTGGAATAGTCTGCAGATACGAGGCAGTATTTCAGAAAAGACTAATGACTGCGGACTCTGACATTTCTGATTGCCAAAGCTAACAGGCTTCATTAAAAAAGACCGCTCTTTAATTTCAGGAGTCCTTTAAGATGTCTCAGAACTGCAGTCCTTTAATAAAGAGGCTCTAAATCATGAACTATTTTAAGAAAACACTCCAGTTCTAACTTTGAAAGATGTCTTCTTTGCAGCATGTTTTTAAAAGCTAAATTCAAGTGATGTTGAGTGTTAAAATGTGAAGAACTTTTGGGTTTGGTTTTGTTTGTGGGGTTGTTTTGTTGTTGTTGAAGGGAAGCTTTCTGGTTGTCTTGTTTTTGAGAAGGCTTAATGTTACATTTTTAATCCTCTATATCCACAAGAGCTAAACACATTTTTCTTTAATTGAAAGCCAAGTCTCTGCCTAATGAGGTAACTTCAGCTGGCAAAGGCTTTCAGGAAAACAGCAGGTATTAGGAAAGTCTTGTTAAGCTTTGGGATTTTTTGCCTGAGACACCTTGAAACGTCTGCCCACGTGCAAGGAACGACCCAAGGACCCGACCTCATCCTTGTGATTCCTTTCCTGACTTTTTCCCCAAAACACAAACCCCTGAAGCACAATCCAGTTTTTGCTGTTCAGCCTTTCTCACTCCTTGTAATTTGTCTCGCAGTTTCCCCTGGCTGCAGTGTTGTTCTCTGCTTCCTGGCTGGGTTCTTGTGTTGTGTTGGGTTGACGAGATGTGTGATCTCATTGCACTACCATGTCAACGTGGCCACAGCGACTGGGGGAGTCAAGTGTCCCCTGAGTTTCAGTCTTTGGGGAGTCGAGGACTGGTCTCATGCTCCCAGGGATCTCTGAGGTCTAAGAGCAGGTGAAAACGCTTTGGTGAGTAATCTGACGTGTCTGGCTGAAATCTGTGCCAAGGTCATAGCTCCCTCCTGTTTCAAACCTGTGCAATTGGTCAGATAAGATGCAATGAGTGGCAGAATGTCAGATAAGATGCAGGTAACAGCAGAATTTGGCTTTGTGTTTGGAGAAAGGAAAATATCTTCATTTTCTTGTGGAGTCAAGCAGTTTAGGCAGAAATTCTTACTGCTTCCATCTAGTGCAAGTGTAATGTGAATATGAATATTGCAAGGAATTACCCCAGGGATGGAAGAGAAAATTCATTGTCTTTTGCTGGTTTCTGTAAAAACTCTAATACTCCAGCTGCTGAATTCTGCTGCTTTGGCAGAAATCTGGAATGAGTTGTACAGTGTTAGTGGAGACACTCCAGGTTTGACTCTAGTGTAGTTTCAGACAAAACCCAAGTCCTAATTTAGAGCCTTATCTTCTTTTCTGATGATTTAAAAAGGAAACTGCAGCATCAGTTTGAATCTGGAAAAAATATTTCTAGGACTGGACCATGTGAATTTATATAAGTGTTTCACTTTAGTTTCTCAGAAGTAAGTATTTTGAATCTGATAAAGCACTGGTAAGCACCCTGTTGCTTTGTGCACAAACTCAATGGTTTGGGACTGAAATTAAGAGTTTCATCTTTAGTCCAAGTGAGTTGTCACTGGTTCTGTGTACTATAGAAACTCAGGCAGAAGTGGCCGATGCATGACTCTGCCTTGCAAAGTCTTCAAAAGTTTCCTTTATTTCCTGTGATAGCAGAGCAAAAGGGAAACCTCTGATAGAAAAATCTTGATATTAACAGTTAATGATCACGCTCTGCAGCAGGTGCCTTTTGCATGGGTGTATGAGTGGAGGAGGCCTGGCAAGCCAGACAGCGATGGCTTATTTCCTCTAAAAAGAAAAAGGAAAGCTTTTAGAGAGCATCGGATCCTTTGACGGGACTTGTGCAAAAGCACACAAGGATGGGAGTCTTCCTGCCAGAAATTAATGAGAAAGGCACCAGGCACAGAATTTTGTGGTCCTTGATCTGCTTCACTCATCTGCTAAATATTTCTCTATATCTTAATGTGAATTTCTATTCATGCTATTTCTATTTTGTGATCATCAGTTTCTCGTTCTGAAACAGGAGGGTAAGCAATGAGATGGGTTTTATTTAGGCTCTTCAAAAACTTCTGTAAACAGGATGCTATGATCCGTCCTACATTCTGGAAGTGCTTGTGCTGGAGCTAGGAGCTGGAAAAGACTGGGAGAAAGAGTGGGAGAGGTTGGCTTTGGTTCGTCTAATTAAATGAAAATAATTTCTGTGGGCTGGAATCCGGATGGTTAGCAAAACCCCATGGGGTTCTACTGTGTATGTGTCACCATCAGTGACAAGCTGAGGGCCTCATTCAGTTTTCTAAATAAGGAATAACTTGCAGCTGCTGGTGTAAGTGACCACACAATGAGCAGGAGAATGGGAAATGAAGCAGGTCCCAGAAGGTTTACTGGCTGAATAAAATATGGTTGAGCGTTTTGAAACAGTTATGTGGAAAGATTAAGAAAGGAATCTGGAATATCAGATATAGGAGAAGGCTGTCTTCTTGCTGACTGATGTTTGTTGGGGAATGGATTTTGAAAATGGAGGGAGGGTGGGCCTTGTTTTTATCAGGATTTGTTCTGCTTTTCCTCTTAAAGTATTGCTACCAACTTTGTGACACTGGTATATTTGCAGTTTCTGCAGAGCGGAGGATTTTGTCATTTGCAAATGATTCTACTCCATTTTTAAAATAGGGATTTCATGTGCCCTCAAGACCTACTAACCATAGGTGATTGCATCTAAGAAACATTAGAAATGTGTTCAGTTTTTTCCTGCTGGTTGTTGACTTCTAATTCCCAAGACAGAAAGCCACCGGCTTGCTAACGTCAGTGGCAATCCTGCTTAAGCCAGTGTTTCTGGCTTTGTCTCAGAAAAATCTGTTAGTCTCTGCTTAGTTTCAAACACATGCTTTGGTGTCATTGATTTCATGGCCTGCAGTGACATTCTTGTGCTACGGAGTGGAAGGGACTTACCTTTGGGTCTAGCCCGCCTCTCACTTCTTCCTCATGATGAGGCATCACCATAACATCTGGGGTAACCTTCAGATAATTATGAGATTTATCTTTGTGATTTGATCTTCACTTAAAAAAAAAAACACCTATTGTGACAGCAGTTTCTATCAGATTCAGTATGAACCAGATGGAATTTTCCATCCCTCTGGGTAGGCAGAGGTGGAGAGCGGATGCGGGGCTGTACATACCTCAGCACGTACGAGCATCCATCCGCTGCTTCAACCGGAGCCAGACATGTGAGTTCCTGGGCTAGTTGTCTTCTCCATCAATCATGTGAATGAAGATCTAGTGGCTGGAGGACTCCCGAGTTACATCAAGGTAAATACTAGATACAGCCACACCTTGCTGGTTCCTGTTAGCACAGCAGACCAAAAGCTGCCTCTTAAAATATCCACGTGCAATAATTAACAGCTTCATACCTTCCACCTACGCTGCTGCGTAGCATAATGGTTTTATGTGTTATTTGCTGCTTTTCTATAAATGCTGTGACACAGACCCAATACGGTATGGTCTGGTCCTGCAAATTTGTGCACTATTTTTGTGCTTAAGTGCTCTCAGAAAGCCAGCTTAAGCAGTAAATATAGTATGGTCATGGTAACACTGCCAAATTGAACTTGTTGGCATTAGTGGGGGAATTCCAGTCTGTCTCAGCACCGCTGCATCTGAATGAAATAGCTCCAATACCTCTGTGCTCCTCTGCCTTGTGCAGTGAAGAAATGGCAAGGGGAAAAAGAATAATTCAGTTAGTTGTGCTTTATATATTCCTGGAGCAGGATCCTGCAAGGAGGGGCTGAAACTGAAGGGACAAGACAACTAAAAGTGTTTGTAAAATACTCAGTAATATTCAGAGTTTTTCAGAAATAGTCAGCTTTCCAAGAAGTTTTAGTTGTTAAAAAAAAAAAAAAAATCAGCAAAAATGATGTGAAAATACTAAGATCTTAATAGGTTTGTATTTTCAGCTGAAACACTTGAGTTTCCGATTCCAGTATTTCAGAATTCAACTAAACTATCCCTGTCAAGCATAATCTGCTGAAAAGTTAATGCTTTTGACCCAGACTATGAAATAAAGCAGGGGAGGAAAGAGAATTTCTTTAAAGTTCCCAGAGAAAAAAAAAACACCAAAAAAAGCATTTATGAAGTATCTTACATTGAGACATGGTGTGACAGGGTGATCTTTCTTGGTCATAGAGGCACGCTGGACTGAGCAGACACCGTGAAGGCTTTGTTATTCGATAGCAGAACACGCTGAGGCATTTGCAGGCCAAGAAATGCAAAACTCCTTCACTTGCAAAGAATCATTAGTAACTTCGGGGGTTTAAGGTTTTGGCAGCACATTTCCAGTTTTACGGTCAGCTATAGACCCACAGTGAAATTGAGAGGTCAGTTTGCTCCAAATAAATACCTGAGTGGGTTTTGAGGCTGGTTACCATGAACAATGCAGCCTCAGTGGTGTGGGCTTTGACCACGAGGACTGAGGGATCAAGGAGGGCTTCTGCAGCTCACAAGCTGTGACACCCAGCAGTTCTGCTGCAGGTGGTTTGGTAATTTTGGGTAGGTTCACATGGTTTGAACTCTCATACCTCAAGACCAAAAGACAAAACTAATTCTACCAAGCCCCTAAAAAATAACCTGCTGTGATTAAGCTGCAGAGACAGTGATTTAATATCTTTGAGCCTAAAATTTTAGTACAACAGCAAGTTCAGTGTATCATCCAGACTCTGAATATGCAGAGAAAAACTTGATTTTCAGGAGTTTGGCATCTGTGGTTGCGGCCAGGTTTCAAAAGTGATCCACTGCAGAGAATCCTTGTGGGTTCTTGGAATCTGGTCTTCAAACAAGTGCCCAAATGAGCACAGAGCTTCAGGGGAAGGCAGACTTTAGAAAACCTGGCCCGATGGTGAAAATGCTTGATTTTGAAAATGTGCCTGTAAAGGCACTGCAATACATTGACAGACTTGCATCAACATTTGGTGCTCTGAGTCAACAATCCTTTGTGTGTTTTCAAAATATATGTACAGAGAAATTGTGACTTTGGATTACTGTAGCTGTTTCTGACTCAGTTTTGCTTTGAATTTGAGTTTAAAGCTTCACCAGTAACAGCGATTCTTCTATCAGTAGCAACTGCAGAAGCAGTTGTCCCAGAGTTCAGGCAACGAGGTCCTTAGGGGCTGCTCTGGTTTCTCCTTTTCTGCCTGTTTTAGTCAATAGACCGTGCTATTTCCCATTGAGATACCGAAAATGAGTAATACCTGTTCCTCAATAGCACCTGTTAATCACTGCTTTAGCATCGATGCGAAATACTCAGGAATATGAGTGAGTAGAATGATGTCCTTTTATCTTAAATAGGCCGGTAAGTTTAAAGAGTGTTGTAAGATACTACCAAACCACAGATACGTGTTTTTTTTTCTTATTACTAAGGTGAACAAGCAGCAGCAAGGATCGAAACTTATTTACTTTGGTGCTTGCAAGTGCAGTGTTCCTGGTAGAATTTTTCAGAGGTTTCTGTTGTAAATCATGCCGTGCTCACTGGGGCCTGTTTATTATCTCATTTTATCAGCGTAAATTCTGAATAACTCCTTTGGGTTAGATACTGATGTACTAGAGTGTCTTGAGATTAACAGCTGAGTTCTGATTTAGTTTAGGATGATATAATTTAAGAGTGAAAAAATAGGCAGTTATCAAGCTCCTTTATATTTGCATAAAGCAAGGGTGGCTTGGCTCAAACTTTGTGCTGATCTAAACTCCTTAAATCCTAGATTCTCTTCCCGGTGTAATTAAGGTGGGTAAACTCCAGTGATGTTTTCATGGATTGGCTCTTAGGTGTATGGGTGCTGAATCAAGTGCCATGAGGAAGCTAGGAATCCAAGTTTGGAAAACTGGAATTATGTGTTTTGTGAAGAATAATTGGAGGATTTCTTCCTTTTGTTTGTTTAAAGTTACACTGAAAATCAAGTGTACAGTATGTGATGAAATCTGCGTGTCATATGGTATAGTTTTAGGCAGCCCCGCAAGGAGCAGGGAGTTGGACTCAATGATCCTTTTGTGTCCCTTCCAACTTGAGATATTCTATGATTCTGTGTCCTGGGAATACTGCAGCAAATCAACTTTTTTACTTCAGAATTAAAAAAAAAAAGAAGTCTCTAACACAGGGAAGAGATGCCAAGTCACTTCATGCATTTTATATTGCATTGATTTTTCCAATTTAATTAAAATATATGTAGATTTATGCTTGGGCTTTCATTCTTGTGGTTTTAGTTAAGAATACTTCTCTCAGCTGTGTTTTCAAATGAGACTTTACACTGAAAAACATTATTGGTGATTGTAGATGTGATGTAGATGTGATGTAGATGTGAATTTGTGATATAAATAGGGGGGAAAAAACAGACATGTGAAGAGATAAGAAAAAGATTGCAATTTATAGAAAGGGCATTCGTACTTAGAGGCAGTAAAATTTAGATTCATACA
>JAOXJM010000014.1:1897685-1910813 GCA_026413425.1 Tringa solitaria | reverse complement strand
AAAATTTAGATTCATACATTAAAAATTAGTAAATTGAGAAGAATAATGTATAGATATTCACCATATTAAAGTGACTGAATTTTGTATGTAATCCACTTCATCCTCTCCTCTAAACCAAAGAGAGGTAAGATTCATAACTATGGTTCAGTTCTACAGCATCTATAACCCACTTGCTGGAAATTTATTTAATGCTAAAATCCACACAGTATTTTAGAACATAAGAATGGTCAGACTGAGTCAGCTTAGAGATCCACTGGGCCTGAGCTTTGATCTAATATTTTTTTGTGAATCCCTTTTTTATTTTTGATGACTACATTATCCTGAGGCAACAAATTCCAAATTTTAATTTTATGTTGTATGAAGATGTCTTTCCTTTTGTTTCTTTGAAATCCACTGTCTGAAAATTCCAGTGTGTCTTCTTTATTCTTGAGAAATAATGAGTTAGCATTTTCCATAAGCTGTTCTGAATCTAGGGCTGTTCGGGTTGCCCTTTGCAGGATCTATTCTATTTTTACTACATCCTTGGGAAAAAGAATGATCTGAGGGTTGAGGGCTTGATTTATGATCACAGAAAAGTGAGATTCACCAGCTGTTTTATGAGGCAGTATGTTTTGATTTAAGAAAAGTGTTTATCATTGCGTAGATCTGCAGTGAATCAGTTCCTGTTAGATATAAGTTTTTCCTGGAGGGCTTTGTACAACCTGCTGGAAAGTACAATTCATCAGTCTGATCTGCTGCTCGGGGTGGAGATAAGAGAAAGAAGGAGAGATAGGTCTGAACCAAATCTCTGAAGCCTGAGCCCTAACGTGGTCTTCTGTTAGGGGAAGGAAGGCAGTTTTACCAGAATTGAGGATCTTTCATCCAGGTAGATAGAGTGTGTTTACAAAAACCTCAATACAACATGTCCTCATTTTCACAGAGGTCTAAATGGCTTGGCATCGGCAATAAACTGGGACATTACACATATAGCCCTTCCCAGCTGATCAGATGCATTGTAGAAGTGGTAAGGATATTTTTTATTGCGTATCTTCATGTATTTACCAGTCTTTACATAAAAACGTAGCTTGCTTTCTGCCTGCTCAGAAAGGTAAGACACCAGAAAAGTTCAAAGACTGCTCTCTTTAGAGAAGGCGGCTTTGGAAAGATGCTCTGCCTGAACAGAACTGGCAGCTTTATTGTAAATCAGGGGCAAAAAATAAAGGAACATCATAATTTTACATCAGTTTTGGTGCTTTCTCTTCTGTTTAGGATGCAGGTAATACAGAAGACTGCTGATGTTTTGGCAAAACATTAGTAATTTTCATGTACATTTATAGCCACAGAAACAACAGATGCCAATGCACCTTAGGAAATATAGGTTGCATAATGCACTTAACCAATACGGCCCTGCTCATGTTACTAATATTAATGTTTCCACTCGTGGGTAGGAGCTGTGTGTCACTTTGTGCATTTGATTGCAAGAGTCTGTACTCGTGAAGAGTCCCAAGGCAAATGACTTGTGGGTATATGTGCGACTTTGTGGGCTGCAGATATAAATAACAGGTAGAACTTAGACTCTGTGGCCTAAAACTTGATGCTTTCACATATTGGCCCAGCTGAATCTTCATTCCTTGCCCTTAAAAGGCCAGATCCTGCCTCCGATAAGAACTTTCGCTGCCTCCCACTTCACACCCAACCTCCTTCCAAATCTTCCCCACCTCCAAAAAGCTCTGCCCTCCCTCTGGTTTGACGCTTGCCTCTTCTCCTGGACTCAGCCCTTGCTTCTCACTATTTCCCTCTTGGACTCTGAAGGAAATTCCCACCTTGGCATGATGGATTAGAGTGTGAGGGATAAAACAAATGTGGGAAAGGTTAAACAAACCTGCTGAAATTAGTTCACTGGAAAAAAAGAGTTCAGGTTCTTTCTTACTTCTTTGTTCTGTCTCATGAATGCCTACCTCAGGTCCCTTTTATTTCCCATTCTTCGTGGCTCTGTTGGACAGTGAATGGTGATTACAGTAATCTTGAAACTTCTTGTAGGATCTCCTTATGACAAGCATCAGGAGCAAGAGAAGGACAGGGAGAGAGCAAACTGCTTTGCCCAATGTGGGTGATGAGTTTACACAGTGAAAAAGCCACCTGTTGATCTTTGACTCATTCATCAAAGAAGTCACGTCAAATACTAACCTGAAAAATTCCTGGTAAGTGATTAAGCCCTGAAACAATAGCATATTTCTGCCTCTTGACGCTGTCAGAAACCACAGGTACACTCACTGAAATTCTCCCTTTGATGCTTTGAGATCAGAAGTAATTTTGATCAAAAGCCGGAGGAATTACCCCAAACATATTCATGCTAAAGGACATTCTTTGTTTTGGTCTTTTAGTTACTCTCAGAACCTTTGCATACTTTTTGAGATCTCAAAGACTTATGGCTAAATGGAAGTAAATGCATTTCAAATGTATTTAATTACAAAATCACGCTGATTTGGACAGGGAATTCTTTCATGGAACTTGTCCCAATTTAAACAAGAATAAAACTCTGGTCACACTGAGCACACTTGGATGGCAAATAGATGTGGATTTGTCTATTTTTCCTTGTGCAAAGATCCCAATTGATGACAACCTGCCAATAGTGAAGGTCTCTATTTCTGGAAAAATAAATAGCTGATATTTTATCTGCAAGCAGCAGAATATTTAAGCAAAATATCTCCTATCTTCTCCTACAGAAGATTGGTGTTTCTGGACTCAGTGCTCACATTGCTGCTGTACAATGTGTAACTGTGTGTATGATGGAACTCCTTTAAATGCCTTCACACATTATTTGATTCTCAAAATCCTCTAGTGATCTTTTATGCCTCATTTGTTCGGTGCTAGCTTGAGACACCTTGAAAAGGGATCTGATTTTCTGAAAGAGCTATGCAAGAAAACAAGGAGAGTACTTCACTTCTAAAACTTTGTCCTCTTTATGATTTATGAGTTGGATTCTTAAGAAATCACCAGTCACTCTTGGAAAACTAGACCATTCAAATGTGGTGTTTTACATGAAACTTGGAAAGTGAAGAACACTGGAAATTCTCAAAACCTCTAGATACAAATTGCAACTGGACAATGTTTAGGAATTGTTTTTTTTTCCACGGATGTATGAGCTCTTTTGATTAGTGTTGGTGTAAACGCTCATGAAGAGCAACTGAAACATGGTCCTTCATCGTGTCTTTCCTTCATTTAACTGATGCCCTTCTGTGTTCAGAGGGACATACAGTCCCTGCCCAAAGTGATGTCCTGAATGATTTTCAATTATGTCTTCCCCTTTTACTTGGAGATGGCTATGAGTCACCAAGAAAAGAGTAATTCATGTCACTCATGCAATAAATTGATTTAGCAAGAATGTTGGCTATTAGTCATGCCGATTATTAGCTGTGTTGATTTTCAGAAAGGCTACATGCCAGATTTTCACAAGCTCACAGCATCTGACTGCACCAGTGCATACAGCCCAGGCTTTCTAAAGGAGTTTGACTTCTCACTTCACCTGTAGTTCTGAATATTTCCATTTAATTTGATTCCTAAATAGCTGTTTGAAATCCAAAAATGCTCAAATGGAATGTTTTTGGCTAGAAACTGGATAATGCTTGGCTTTCATATGTCATGTTGAGTTTATTGCCCTCTGAGTTTGGGCAATTTTCAGCCTGAAATATTATTTTCTTGGGGAGGGGATGAGAGGGGGGACGGGCACACGTTTCCAGCTGAAAATGTCAGCCAGCCCTTCTCCCCACCATGCTCTGACCAGCCCTGCCAGGAACCTTGGTGATGTCCCCATGACTCAGAAAAGCACTTTGCAGTTACATAAAGAAGTAATTTTATTATTCTGAGTGGTGACCCGTGAACTCATTGTGGTGCTGGTACAGCATGCTGCACCCACCAGGCAGCGTGGAGGGGACCTTGACTGTGTTTTGTGCGTTGGTCTTTGTGAGTCCCAACAGTCACGTAGGCATGAGGCTAAAATGGAGGGCCTCGCGCAAGGGCTGTGGACTTGTGACATGGCAAATACCGAAGCTTCAGTGCATTAGTTGCTAATCAAAGTGAAACAATTGCACCCTTCTTTACCATTTTAGGGTAATCCTGCAGGGGTGGTGGCTCATCGGGCTCACTGCTGGCTGGTCCCTCTGGGGCCGTCCCTTAGATGGGATGTAGCTCCTGAGCAGTCTGGCAGTGGAGTATTTCTGACCAGGATCCTTTCTCTGCTCCTTCCCTATCCATCCCGTAGAGCTGTCATCACAAGCTGTGTCCTCTTGACTCTACAAAGTAGTTTCTCAAAACTGAAGTTAGGCTCACAAGATATGTTTCTTCTCAGCAGACCTAAGGTGCCTTCAAGGTCTAAATCAGAATTAGTCACTGTGGGCTTTCTTACAGTCAATCAACAGCAGTCCAGGGAGCTCAGTTGTTTAAATATAAGTGACTACTTCAGGGTAAGATATCTGTCATGCTAAGCTCCCTCACTAGAGCTCTGTGAAGCACAGAGGGTGTCTGAGGTGACCACATGCAGGTGGCTACTTCTAGACACTCACACTTGACCAGCACAGTCCCTATCAGACTGCCCAGAGGCTGAAGGGCTGATCTGCTTTCCTGGAAGATTGCTATGTTACAGGAAGCTTGTAGCTTAGATGGGGATGTTTGGAGTGTGATCTCTTACTAATTTAATTCACAACTTAGACTGTATCATTGGTCTTCTCTGCTAGCTTCTTCCCCTAGTCAGGAATGTACTGTGGTCATTGTCTCCAGGTGGCCAGTTCTGTGCCAGTGCTTGGTGCCACGCTGCTGCTCAGCGCCTGCTGGGCAAGTACGTGCAAGCTCCTAGATGGCATTTTTATGGTGTTCATCCATATTTGCTTACAGACTTTCAAAATCACAAACTTCACCAAATCCAGCTTTCCAGGCTGGGACCAGAGGTTTTGGGGAAAACTGAGGACTGAGTAGACCTTAGCTGCTAACTAAGGTATGTGACTGAGGTAAATCACTTCTTCTCCCTGTGCCTGCCTTCTCTGTAAAACAGGGGCAATGAGACTAATTTCCTCTGTACAGCAGTTTGAGATTACTGGGAGATAAAGTAGAGTGTGAGAGCAATTTTTGTTATCCTGACTGAAGTTCGTTAGGCAAAGTGTTTCTGATTTTTCACCGAATTGGCAAAATACATCCTTTTAAACTCTGCTCAGTCACACACGTATTTTTGGTACCCCTTGATGGACTTTGCAGACACCGGTGAGATGCGAGTGCTTTGATGTGATAATGGTAGTTTGAAAATGGGGCTCTGAAATGACAAAAATAGCTGAGGGAAGGTGTCCTCAGGCTACGTGTGCGTACTGTGTGGTACCCAGTGTTCCCAGAGTGACTGAAACTGAGATAAAACAATCACGTGGCTATATTACTTAATCGATTGGTAATAATTAATAGCACCTTTGGTGGTAATAGTTTTATGTTCTAATTCTGGCAGAACCCTGGCTGCGTTCACAACCATGGAAAACTTCATGGCGCCACTGAGCACCGTCAGTGACCTCACATTTCAGCAGAGCAAGGCCAACCTCCTCCACCGCAAGGTGAGCGGTCCCTCCCGGCGCAAGCGGGAGTTCATGCCGGATGAGAAGAAGGACAACATGTACTGGGAGAAGAGGCGCAAGAACAACGAGGCGGCCAAGCGCTCGCGGGAGAAGAGGCGCCTCAATGACTTCGCCATGGAGAGCCAGTTGGCCGCTCTCATCGAGGAGAACACCATCCTCAGGACAGAGCTGCTGTCCCTGAAGCTGCGCTTTGGGCTCATCAGCCCAGACACTGGCACCTACCAAGGTCACTCCCTGCAGGACTTTCTGGGAGTTTTTTTCAGAGGGCACAGAGCGGCCTCACCGCTCCTGGAGGCTGAACCCTTTGCTGGGGAGTCCTGCTTCTTCGCAACAAAGAGCTTTGTGCCGAAGGTGCTGGAGCCAGCTGATTTTTCCTGCAAAGCCTTTGGCCCATCAAGAAACTACCTCAGCTGTGACTCAAAACCAGGTCCCCTGGACACACCTGGCCTTCAGCAGCCAAAGAGGCTTGATGCAGGCTTCAGATCCACAGTTTGCTCTCCATTCCTCAACTACCACTGCCCGGACAAACACGCTTTCCATTTGCCTTTGTCAGGCAGTCCCTGCTTCTTGTGCCCTTCCTCCTGTCCAGCTGAGGTGAGCAAAGAAAACACCACAACTGTCTCAGATGAAGATGATGAGCAACAAGTGCCCAAAACTTCTCCTTTACCCCCATGCAGCCTGCCCTGCCCCTCAGAAGATCATTCAAAGGGTCGAAGCTATGCTGCTCTACCTCACAAGCTCCGCATTAAGACCAAAGCCCTCAGCAGCTTGGAGGAATGTGGCCTGGACTCCCAGTGAGAGAGCAGAGGAACGGCCTGCTGTGGGGCCAGCACAAGGCCTTCCAAAGACATGAAGGGTTTGGAAGGAGGGTGTGGGGGAGAAATGTCTTATACTTCAAGGAGAGAAGTCATTTTCTCTGCTTTGCATAAATGATAAGGGAGTTTGTAGGGCTGGGGTGCGTCACTACAGCACAACTGCAGCTGGCCACGGTGTTCATCTTGCTGGGTGAGACCTGCCAGACTCAGCGGTCTCCGGGTGAGTAACTCTGAATTTCACCTGGCTGCTCTGCTCATAAAAGCAAGCTAAAATTTGAGGTGTGAAGGAACCAGAGGCAGGAAGAGGCTGAGAGAGTGGAGGTGGTGGCCACACCATGTAACACAACTACAGCTGCTTGGGGTGACAACCATTTTAATTACCTTTGCTTCATCGTCGCCTTCATCCTCACGAATGTGCCTGAAGTCTGTATTGCTTGACATGGGAAACTGTTGATGGAGACGGTTTGAGACTCCTCAGCTGTCTGAAGTGATAAAAAGGTGCTGGATTTACACTGGCACGAAATGAGAGCAGAACCTAGTCCATTTTATTCCCAGTTTATCGTAATTTATCTACAGAGAGAATGAACTCTTTCTCTTTGACTAGACACAATGTGGTCCAGAAGATAGTTTCGTCAATCTTGCAATGATTATTTTGGAGAACTAAATACTTAGTTTTTTAATGAAATGGAAAACGTATTTTAGTTTTACTGCATTCTTTTTAAATACGGCATTTTCAAAAATGGGATTTCTGTATTTGGCAATTGCCTTTATAAAACATTCTCTCACCTTTAGCTGAGTTGGCTGATCCAGTTCCTTTTTTTGGAAATGAATTGCTTATAAAATAAAAAAATAAACAAAAAAAAGACAATTAACTGGGTAAAAAGCATTTAACATTTTGGATTTTTTTTATATGATTTTAAAATTAATTATTTTACCAGCTTTAAATGCAAGTGAGCAACTCAGTTAACATCTGGCTGCTTAGATTAATCAAGGTAAATCTTGGCCGGCCCAAGGCGGGACTCACATTGGATGTGCTCATCGATTATTTCTGTTTACCAAACTGTGCAAACTGGAGAGACTGAACTGGAGACCTTGCGCTGATGGTTTCTCTTGAGTTTCAGTGCCTGGCATATTTGCAGTGCTCAGAAATAATAGAGGAACATAATACTGTAGCCCTTTGGGTCCCTGCTGTCACAGAGAAGAACTGTGTGTCACTGGAAGAACTGCAGATACAGAACAGAATGGGCTGAACTTTGCAAAACCAGTAGAGGCCACATTGCTCCTTCAGAGATCTCCTGGACACAGAGGCTCTGATTTCCAGCCCTCTGTGAAGGAGGGAGGACATTTCAAAGTGTACGATGCCTGGGGCAGGGAGAGAGATGTCCCAGCATGTTCTGCAGATGGGTCCCCCTTACAGATATAATGCTCCTGGCTCGCTCCCCTCCCAAGGCTTCACCCGTGTCAGCTGGGCTGCAGGAAATACTTCCTCCCAGAGGAATTAGTGTGGTGAGATGTGTTGGGAAGCTTCAGCAAAGCATCGTTGTTGGAAACCTGATTTCAGGCTGGGCAAGCTCTTGGTTCTCACATGGTGCTTCTCCATCCCCAAGCATTCAAGGAGTGTCTATGCTAAAGCATCATCTCCACAGTCGTTTTAGCTGTTCCTGGTGACAGGGCTTTCCATCCTGTGTCCCAAGAGACTGCTCTGTTCCAGATCTCCTGACTTTCTTTGATTTTATCTAATGTATTTGGGTTCAGCCCCTTTCCCCTTTTAAAGCATTTAGCTCCCTTTTACAGCATTTTGCTCCCTTTTACCCATGCACATGCTGCATACAGTGTATGTATTCTTTGGGATATCTGCTTGGACATTTTCCCTGTCCATCCTGCCTTCCAGCTGCTTAGCCTTTGGGCAAGCTGTGCTGCAGCCACGGCAGTGAGTAGGTGTGATGCAGCTGGAGAACTTCAACCCAGCTGAGAACATTAGGTCAGGGCTTAGTATAAGGCAAGAGGCGTCTTGAGCTATGGCTACCTCCAGCTGAGCCTCAGTGAGCAGCAGCCTCCTGGAGGCCTCTAAAGCCTACTTTATGCTGTTCCTCAGTGACTGCAGTTTACAAGTCAAAGACAGTATCCAGAGATGTATTCCAGGTATTCCTGGAACTTCTTGTCCTCAGTTCTCGTTTGCCTTTTTTCCTACGGAAAGGAGGCTGATGCCGTTCTGATGTTCCTCTGTCTGTCAGCCTTAAACTTTTTCTGACATCTTGGACAAATAGAGCCCAATCTGATGGAAGGAGACAGATCTCAAAGGGAATAAGCAACTTCCTATTGTTCTCTTCTGCCCCAACTATACATTTTCATGGAATCTGCCATGTCCCTACTGATAGAAAAACTGCATTGCCTGCTCAGCCCTACTGGAAACCAGAGGTGATGGTGAGAACTAAACCTCCTGGTCCCTGGGGATCTCCGCTTCGCCAGTTCTGCTGATCACAAGAGTGCCCTCTTCCTTTACATCTTACACTGTTCTCGCTAAAATATCAGGCTCTGGAGAATAAGGACAATCGTAAAGACTATTTTTCTAGAAAACATTTTAAAGCTGATAAAGAAATGCACCGATAATAAGACTGTGTAAAAGGACGAACGACGCTACCTGTTATGGGATGTAATGCCTCAAGTCGGTTTGGAAAAGAGTTGTACATGGGGTCATCTGAACTGTGGAGCGATATCAATATGTGCCTAATAAAACTGTTTCCAGAAGCTGCAAAAGGTGTATTTGCCTGTATTTGCAGACACAGTCTGTTGGGACTGTATCTGCACCGAGCTTTCCTCCTTGGGAGCAGCCAGCCTGATAAATATATCCTGGGGAGACGAGTCCTGCTCAGCAGGAACACAGCTAGCTGCGATGAAAGATTTTAAGCAGTCTGTGGGGCACATACTTCCCTGATTTCTCTGTCCATAAATGTGTTTTTCCCCTCTTTCTCTCTCTACGTGCTCGCAGCAGGACCCTCAGTTCTCCACCGCGGAGTCCTCCTGCAGCTACCCCACCACTGGTGTGCCGCCCGAGGGGCTGGTGCCGTGGGGCTCCCGCATCTCACCGCCGTTTATAGCGATGCTCCACAAGGGCCAGCCCCGCTGCCTGCCCGTCTCTGGCACCTTTGTGCTGCGACCAGCGCAGAGAAATCGGCAAGAACTTCACGCTCGCAGCTGCGGAGGCAGGAGCCCCCGGGCTGCAGCGTGAGGGGGGCAGCTCTACTGTACTCACTGGCATGAAGGGAAACCAGAGCGCTGCAACCGCTCTTCAGGTGTGAAACTTGACACAGCGATGCTTTCAGATTAAAAGAAACCACAAGCGGTTCGATTTCCTGTCCTATTCCCCATGTCCTCCTTTGCCCTCAGAACAGGTAGGGACAGCCCGTAGCGAGAAGGCAGCTTAGAAATTATTTTGCTAGAAGAAATTGCCTCCCACCCTTGCACCTACCCTTCCCGGTCCATTCCTGGACCAGCTTTTCTCATGGCTGTGTAGGGCCCTTCTCTGGCTCCAGGCACCAGCAGCCGTTTCGGGATGCAGCAACGGCCGCGAGCGAGCCATGTGGGGTGCAGGCAGAGCTTCGGGGAGGTCAGCTCCCCCTGCTCTGGAGGATTTTTATTATTTTATTAATATTTTCATTGAAGTAGTGTAGTTCCTTCTCAACTCATAAATCTCTTTATCTCACTCTCTCCTCTCCTTGGACAGAGAGTAGAGGGAGAGCATCTGTCATTCATTTCGGTGGCCAGTCCGGCCCAGACCTCAACAGATGTGTTGGGGGCTCGCAGGGAGGGATGTAGCCCCCAGGATCTGCCTTCCCTCCCAGCCCCGCTGCTCGAGGCCCCGGGCAAGACAACCCTGAGGGGTTTAAACCTGCAGGTGGCCAAAGGTGGCCTTTTTTGGGGAGTGGGCAGGGTTCATCTGAAGAGGATGGAGAAATGAGTAATGCTTCCTGTTTGTTGTGTCCCTGCTGTGGCACAAACCCAGGGCCAGCTCCGGATCCGGAGTTCTGCTCTCTGGCCCCTGCACAGGGAGCAGAAGGGAGAGCAGGAAAGGGCATGAAGTAACCAGCCCTGGCCCCACACCTGGTTCATCTCACACCCCCTTCACCCCTGTTCCTCTTGCTCCAGGTTTTGCTCTTCCTCCCCTTCGGGGCTGCTTGCCTGTAGGGGATGGAGATGAGGAGGGTGTTTCCCCTCCCTCCACCCTTGCACTTCTCCTTTGCTGCCTCATCCAAGAGAGTTTCCTACTGATACCCCGGGGAGATCCATCCCTCTCTATCAATTATCCCATCCCCAAGTATCACATTTAATAACATCTTCAAATAAGAGCCATTATTGCACTAATTGTTTCAGACGCTGGCAGCTGCAGGGCTTGCCTGGAAGGGACCTGTCCTATTTCCACTCCTGCAGAGGCTTAGAAATCAATTCAGTCTTTGTTCCAAAGGTATCTCAGGTAGTTTTCAAGCTGCTTAATTACTGGGGTGAGTGCTGCATAATAAAAAAACTGTGTGTGTGTCCTAAGAGGGGGAGGAGAGGAAGATACTTCTTGCCTGTATCTCTTTGAAAACCTGTTCTAGTATTTTTTTATCTGTCTATCAGAAGGGAAAGTTCAAAAGCAAGAGCCTAATTCAGTACCGCACGGCACTGGTGATTATGCTGTTGATTCAACCCGTGGTTAAACACGTAAACCAGTGTCACAGGTTTAATACCACCCTTATTTGCGCTGGCAAATCCAGGCCTGTGTTTGTCAGTACCACTTGGTGATGTTTCCTCTTAGAGCAGAGGTGAAGTTCAGAAATTACACAGGGCAGGACATTTGAAGGCAGAAGGTGTTAAATCTGGCTTCGCACTGTGCACTTCCACCATTTTGCAGCTCCCTCAGGCAGAGATACTTTATTTATAAAATCAAAAATGTAGTTTTTCTCGCTGTGAGGGCTCACAGGAGAATGTTCCCCTGCCCGTGGCTGCTCACCCCACACCTCGGTGCCCGAGGGTTTTCTCATCATTACTGAGTCCCAGGTGCAACTGGCAACTTTTTGGGGCAGGAATAGGGGTGAGATTTGGGGCTTCTCCTTTGGCTCCTGCATCCGTGCCTGAGCCTGGGAGCATCATCCAGAGCCTGATATCCCGTGGGAGCTGAGCCCAGCTCTGTCACAGCTCCCCCTTCTCCTTCCCCGGGGTCAGGAGCATGACTGTGGTCCTAATCATAGAATCATAGAATGGTTAGAGTTGGAAGGGACCTTAAAGATCATCCAGTTCCAACCCCCCCGCCTTGGGCAGGGACACCTCTCACTAGACTAGGTTGCTCAAAACCCCATCCAGCCTGGCCTTGAACACTTCCAGGGATAGAAGGACCTAACGTGGACCTTCTCTGGCAAGAAAGTCCTGGTGCACGTGGCCAGCCCGGACTGCCGTGAAGGACAGCCACCACTAACACTTTCATTTGAAAGCACAACCAGTGGAGGAAGAAGCGGTGTATAAATACCAGCCTTTTGCTTTGCATAGGAGCTGATGGTTTCAGTACTTCCCCAGGAAACTCTAGACTTTGCTTTAATTCCCTTCTCCAGCTGCAGGGAATCAAAACTGCTTCCCAAGAGAGGGGAAACTGCCTGGGTGGGCAGGGGGAGCAGAGTGGGGCACCCTCATCCCTCCACCGGGACCAGCGCGGCCCCATGGCCAGGAATTTGGGGTGCTGAGGGCTGGAACAGGAGAGGAGAGGGAGCCAGAGACGGTGGCATTGCCTGCCTTGCAGTGGAGAGGGGAGCACGTTGCAGCATTTCAGCATTTCATGACACTTCTTTCACGTTCAGAGCTTAATGCTTTTGTCAGCCCCAAGTGAGTCTGGCTTTCTGATTCCTCGTTTTATTTCAATGTGTATTTTTAAAGCAGGCTTTCCCCCTCTGCACACCTCCGCCCTTCACAATCAAGGTATTTTCATCAAATTAGAAAATATAGCCATTTTGCGATAAAATTTTCAGGTGACAATTTTGTTTCCATTTTTGTAATGGAAAGTGCTCAAAAACCCCAAGCAGATTCCAGGAAATACATCTTGGGTTTTAATTTGAGAGGTGCCGTGCTGGCATCTGCTTTCTGGTCAAGGCGTTTAGCGTGTGGTTGAGAGAAAGTGGGGAACAGCAAAATGAAAGAGGTGCTGGCATTATAAGGTTATTCAGGCCGGCAAGAGCTGGAAATGACTGTGATGAGTTGAGGAAGATCTCACCAGGCTGAAAGACTGCAGGACAAGATGCCGGGGCAATTCAATGATGATAAAGATAAATTAATGCACACAGGAGGAAGCCATGACCATAATAAATTACTTAGGAACTCTAAGGAAGAGCCAGCCCTCTCCTGGGCAGCTCTGCTGTCCTGCCAAGCTCCAGTCTCCATCTGTTTGCCGTCTTGCTTCTCCTGCCTGCGAGAAGAGGCAGCAGAGAGAAGACAATGAAAGCAAGGGAGATGTGGAACAGCTCTGGTATGGAGCCTGGAATTCTGAGCTGGGAAGAGAGGGACATGCTACAGGTATCTAAGTACACATCATGGGAGACAGGCAGGTCAAAGGAGGTGGAGGGAGGTGATCCTCCCCCTCTGCTCTGCCCCATCTGGAGCACTGGGACCAGTTCTGGGCTCCCCAGTTCCAGAAGGACAAGGAACCGCTGGAGAGGGTACAGCAGAGGGCTACAAAGATGATGAGGGGCCTGGAGCATCGC
>JAOXJM010000014.1:1866338-1886328 GCA_026413425.1 Tringa solitaria | reverse complement strand
AGTGCAGGACCCAGCACTTGGTCTTGTTGAACCTCATACCATTAATGTTGGCCCATCGATCCAACCTATCTGAGTCTCTCTGTAGAGACTCCCTGTCCTCATGCCGATCAACACTCCCGCTTAACTTCGTGTCATCTTGGGGCTGAATAGAGAAGAATGAGGACTGGGAGAAGACGACACATGTGGGGGCAGGCCCCCCATGCCCTGAAGGAGATGGGGGACTCTTGTCCTTGATACAAAGTGCAGCTGGGTGGGATTTGGCCTCTCCCACCTGTGAGCTGACACCAAGCCCCAGTGCTGGGGGATGCTCCTGGTTCCCCGCTGGGGATCACAGCTGAGGGCAATCGAGTCCTGAGGTGCAGTGCAAGGTGGTGCAACTTATATAGGTGCACCCTATAACCCTATAGCCTGGGCTCAGAGGGGTAGAAGGAGATTGTTTTCCTTGGAAAGAGCACTGGGGTGAGAGTCAGTGGGAGTTGTCCCTGACTGGTGGTAGTTTTTAGCTACTTCCCAATTCTGCTGCTCTTCTGCATCAGCTCAATAATTTCAGTGTCAGGGTAAAGCAAGGCTCCCTTTCCAGTGCAAGGACCTGTCTTCTCCTGACTTTGGGGGCCGTGCCAAGGGACAGCCCCCTAGGTTGGTCATTTTGGCTGTGGGTGTCTGTTGTCTGAAGACCCCCCCTTTACAGCTCCTTGTGCCCATATCAACCACTGCTGCTCCTGTTCTCAGCTCCAGTTCCTCACTTCAGGAGGAGCTGGTCCTTACAAACCCCGGGCCTGGTGTTGCTCCAAACCTGTGTTCTTCTAACCCAGTGTGCAACGAGCTGGTACACACACAGAGGTGAGATATTTATCATTTCTGTGCAGAGGTGGTTCACCCACAAAGCGCACCTCAGGTTGGCACAAGATAAACATTTATATGTTTTTGAGTAAAAGCAACAATTATCAGTACTTTCTAGCTACATTTAGCCATCATTGCTCCCATTGGTTCTTGCTGTGCCTCATCTCTGCTCTTCCTCTTGTCACAGTGTCCTCTCTTTTCACTACCACCCTCCTGAGGAAGGGACTTTTGCTATCGGGGGCTGTCCCCACCTGAGGGCAGGTTTTTTACTATGTTAATTATGATCATTCACTCACAGTTCAAGTGGCTCCTTCAGCCTTGTCAGCAGTTCTGTTCCCCTTGAGCTTATCTTGGTGTTCCCTTATTTTGGCTAATTCAGGTGTTGGCCCCTCCAGGGCCACATCCTGCTAACTATTTACAGTGGTTAGTTGTACCCTTTACTTCTACTTTTTCTCTAACACTGCTGACATTGAGCAGTGCCAACATTGAACATCAGGGTGTGAGTCCTGCTCCTAGATGGTCCTGGCCTGGGATTTGGGGAGCTCCCATCTCATGGTCCCTGAGAGCTGGGCAGCAGCACCCCTTTTTCCCCCCCACGCCAGGGGACACCCAGCCTGTGGGGCTACCCCCTATGTCGAGGGGTTTTGGGTAGAATCATTGACAAAGGGAATTGTGACATCAGCAGGGTGTAAGGTGGTGATAATGGGTGTCCTGGGGGTCTCACCAGGTCACTCTGCCTGGTCTCTGGTCTGCTCCAGAGACCTGCCTTGCTGTGGGGGTCCTGAGCAAATATCCTCCCCCCTTTTACAAACAGGACTTAAATGCTCAGTCTTTGTCCTGTGAGGCCCTCAGTGCTTTTCTCCCGGTGAAATGGTGCCTTCTCCAAAATGCTGGAGGGCCGGGGGAGTTGTGGCTGCTGCTGAATAAGGTGTAGAAATGTCCCTGGGACCAGGGGCTGCGTTTGCAGCATGTCACGTCGGGCTGTTTGCTCAGTCTGGCATGAAAACATGGATTTAGTGACGCTATCCCAGCGCTGGAGTCAAGGTCCTGGACTGTGGCAAAGCTCTTCGGACCTGGTAAGATCCACTGGGAAGTGGTGGTCAAAGGGAGCGGGGAGGCACCTCTGGGCCCCGTGATGAGATTTTCTGCCTCTGTGCCCCGAGCGAGTTTGGTAACGCTGCGATGCTCGATGGCACCATCTACTTTTTGGCAGGAGTTTGGTGGAAAAATGAATGGTGCTGCCCAGCCCGTGTGTCCTGAGGGGGAGTGTGTGTGTTGTGGGCTGCTTTTGGGTTGCTTTTATTATTGTTTCTTGTAATGCTGTTTGGCCAGAAGCCAGCGCCCCAGGGGATCCTTCATCCCGTACAGCGTGCCTGGAGCTGCTCCTCTGTGGCTGCGGTTACACACATGCAAGGAAAACAAGCCCTCAGTTCCTGCAGGGCTCATCACTTGTCAAATCCAGCTTAATGCTCCTTGGAGGTGACAGTGTGCCATGGGCCAGCTGGCACCTCACAGCCTTGGCCCTGGGGCTTTACCTCTGCTGGAGATGGGCATCGCTGGGTGGCTGCGACTGAGCGTGGGGAGGTTTCCCTCGAGGCAGTTTGAATAAGGTGTGGGTGACACCACGCCTTGGGATGGGACGTTGTGGTCTGGGATCCGGCTTGTGTTGGCAGCAGGGAGGCCAGGCTGGCTGCAGGAGCTGATGAAACATTGCGTTTGCCTCAAAGATTGTTCTTTCACTGATGCATTGGGCAAAATGCAAACTGAAGCATAAAAACATAATTTCTGAATTTTCTTTCTCCTGCTGCCCCTAAATCTGGTGCATTTTGCTGGGGAGGAGTGGTTGTGCTTGTGCGGAGGAAAGAGCAGCCAGTTCTGCACAAGCACAGTCGCTCCTCTCCACTAAAAAGCCCAGCAGTGATGTGTGTGGGGGGAACATATATTTGCTTCTTGGGGGATTGAGGTGGGGAAACAGAATCCAGCAATTGTGGGGCTGACAAAAGAAAGGTTTTGCTCCTGATAAAACAACCATTTCACAAATTAAACTCCTGGTTGGGGGCAGGGGCATTGCTGCTCTCCTGCTGGCTGCCCTGGGATAAGGTCTCCAGTGAAGCTGGGCAGGAGAAAGTGATGAAGTAATGAGGGAGACGAGCAGAAAGGATGTGCCCTCGCCTGTGGAGCTGTAAATCCCAGCAGCGAAGCTGGGGCCAGGTGCTGTCACTGTTTGTGTGTGGGATGGGTGGTCTGGGTCCTGCTCTGGAGAAGGCAGCTCAGGGTGTTCAGGTTCTCCATTGATGGTGGAACAGGATGGAGCTTGGCCCTTGGGAAATGGTCCTGGGTTGATGCTGAGGAGGTTAAAGAGATCGGAATGGGTATCCTTGTTGTATGGTGCCCTTCCTGCACAAAGGCCTTTTTGGTGGCTGTTTCCAAAGCAGATGGGACATTTTTCCACCTAAGAGCCACACTGAATAGGAATTGCTGGGGGGAATGGTGAGAAGCAGCTGAATCTTTTATCGCCGCAATGCAGGCTTGTTTCCAGTGTTTGGCACAAAATGTCTAAAGAGCTGAGAAGAAAGAGACTGATAAACTCTCTCTTACTGAGCAGCAATTACCGAGGCAGTGTGGGCAAGTCTGCCCAGCCCTGTGCTGGGAAAAGAGGTGCCCAGGTGCTGCCAGATGCCAGTTTGCACACTGGTAGCAGCAGGGACCAGTGAAGAGCATGGAGGCGAGTACAAGGACAGGAATGGTGAGGAACAGCTCTGGTGTGTCTGCATGGGAAATTCCATCTGGACAGGAGGAAAAACCTTATGGTGAGGGTAATGGAGCCCTGGAAGAGGCTGTCCAGAGAGGTGGTGAAATCTCCTTCTCTGGAGACATTCAAAACCCGCCTGGACACCTGCTCTGGCAGGGAGTTGGGGGACATTTTCTCCAGAGGTCCCTTCCAGCCCTGACCATTCTGATTCTGTGTTTGTGATACGGGAAGCAGCCACAGTGGGTGGTGCTGCAGGCACTGGTGGAACTGGGTCCAGGGCAGGTCCCTGAGGTCAAGCTGAGCCTCTTCACCTGCTTTCTTTGCCCTTCCCCAGCCCCGATCCCGGCCTGGGGGCCAGGTCACTGTGCCAGAGGCAGGACCACCTGCGTCACTGCCGAGCTGGCTCAGCCCCAGCGGCTTCATCAGGGGCCCCTGTTTGGAAGCAGCGGCTCCAAGGCAAACGTGGGCGGGTGTCCAACCATAACATGAATTACATTGCGACATGATGTAGGGGATGCTGAGAACCGCTGTGGTATGTGAGGGCTCCCTCCTTCCTCTTGGAAAGCAGCCCCATGGTGTGCTCAAGCTTGGTCCTTTCTCCCTGCAAACTGATGTTTTCTCAGCCCCTCTTCCCCGCTCAGTTATCTTGGTGTCCCTTCCTTGGGGTGTTTCAGCTTTAGTTTTGGGAGACCAGCTGGCAGGGCTGGGGATTGACTCCCCTGCCCGTGGTGGCAAAGGTGTGTGGGGTCGGGTGTTTCTGTCACAACCCGGGCTGGCAGTGAGCGCTGGTGGCTGTGCCAGGGAGAGGGGGATGCTCGGCACGGGCGGCTGTAGAAAGTCACGTTGGCAACAGCCCCTTCAGAAATGGGGTCTCTTGGTGTTGCCGGGGGAGGGGTTGTCTGTGCTTTTTTGGACCCCCCACAAGCGGGCCGGGCAGAGCTGGTGCTGCATCTGAGCTGGAGCTTTTCCAAATCACATCAGCCACGAGCACCTTTCTGTTGAGCAGACACAAAGCTGTCCCCACGGCCCCCAGGTTTTTCCCGAGGCTTGGGATGCTGCCTGGAGCTCCCCTGGGAAACCGCTGTGTTTTCTGCTCTCCTTTTTGTCCCCCAGGGCTGGAGAGGACAATGGTGCCAGCGCAGGGGCTGGTCTGTGCTCTGCAGTGTGTGCTGGGCTTCTGTTTCCAGCAGACCCATGGGGAGAGCCTGGGGAGGAGGAGGTTTTGTGGCTCATGTTGCTCAAAGGCAGCTCAAGAAAATCCAAACCCCTTAAGCTCCATAAAATAGCACCTTCCTCTCCCAGTGTGTTCCGGCTGCCACATCCCCGCTCCCTGCGCTGTTATTGGTATCACTGGTGTCCTTGAGAGTAGGAGACAGGGCTCTGGTGAAGGGGAGCGAGGGCACTGGGGCACCAGGGTGAAGGTGACGGGGGCCCAGCAGGGACAGTCGGCTGAGGACCCAGCACTGGCAAGTCAGGAGCTGGTGTCCCAGTGGCTGGACCCGCCACCCCTGTGCTGTCGTGCAGCTTTTCCTGAGCACATCCATCAAAACCCGAGCTGGGAAGCCCTGTCTGCTCCCAGCTCTTCTCTTGTACAGTTTCTGGGCACGCTGGGTGGCATCAAACCTGCAAAAGTCTTCTGCAAGCAGCTCTGAAAGCTTTTAATCTGATGTCACTGACATAATATTGAAAACCTTTGTTTGATGGAGCAAACAGGTTTCTAATCCCCTGCGTAGGAAGCTCCGCTGAGGAACCTGACCTGGGGGAGGGACTGGTCCAACCTGCTGCTGAGGAGCTTGACTGTGAAAGCAAAGTGGTTGTGTGGAAACGCTGCCTGCAGTGGAAGGATTAATGACTAATCATGGTTTCATTAATTCTAGAGCTTTCACTTTCGGCAAAGTGTTCATCTAGTGATAGTATCGACTAATTACCTGGAGATCAGCACCACCTCCTGTGCTGGGCAGAAAATTGAGGCACACAAAGGGTGCTCCGGGGGTTCTGGAGGAGCAGGAAAAGGTCCTGATCCCTGTAAGGTCAGACCCTGTGCTCTGGGAGGCCCAGGACAAGGGAGAAGAGAGAGCCCAGGGGTTTCAGTAGGACAAAAGTATCTTCCGATTTGGGATGGAAAGGCTCGCTTTAGGAGGAAACAGAAATACAGTTTCATGGCAAAAAACGTGGCATTTATTCAGCTGAACTCAGTATCAATCTCAAAAGACACGGGGTGACTGTATCGCACTCAGATTGAGCAATGAATCTTTACATAGTCTTTTGTCATCATTTTAAATATATGAGATGTTTTAATCAGTTTAAGATGTTTACATTTTAAAAGATAAATTGGGGAAAAATATAAAAATCTAGGTGAAGCTTTTAAGTTTACAGTAGTCAATCCCCAAAATCTATAAATTAGTATCATTTTAAGCCTTTTTCAGAAAACTGACATTAACACTGAAGAGTCCTGCATACTGCAGTTCCTGGTAGTCTTTATGTTCTGTTGGTTGTGTAATATTTGTATGAAATACTGCAGTGCTTTAAAAAAATATTTTCCTGAACGTCTGTGGTGTTGGCAGTTTCCCATAGGATGAAACCAGTTGTGGGAATAGTGCAAAGATTTGCCTCAAGACAAGAGAAAATGCTAAATATAATTTATTAAAGACATATTTTTTCTAGTACATGTAAACATTTTTCCTTCATCAGTGGACGAACAGCTCTGAGGACAGACACCATCTGCCGTGTCAATGCACCTTCCTTGTGTTCAGGTGGGGAAAGTACACCCCGTACATGCCTTGTTGAACCTGATATAGATGCGACTTTCTTCTCAGGCAAAAGATGATCTGGTGGGAAAAGAACAATGTTAATGGCCAAAAAAAACCTATGAGTCTTTGTCCTTCCTTAGATGCCCTCAAACTACATTGCCAGGTGGTGATGGAGGGACTCTGTGATTAAGATATTTGCCTAAAGCTGCCCAGGCAGGAACTAGCACAACCCTCAAGTCTGAATCTGAGGTTTCTCCTCTTCTAACTCTCACTGACTGTAATTTTCGCTCCTAAACCTCTAAGTGCAGCGATCCATGGTCTTTGCAGATTTAGCTGTTCTGTTCTAGCTGGTGGCCAAGCAAACAGAGCTCCTTTGGGAACAGTGCTATTAAGATGTTGTCCCCCATCAAATCACCAGCAGAGATGAGAAGAGGGTCTGCTCTGCTCTTGTAGGAGATGGAGCACAGCCCTGCAAGGCTGCTGCAGTCTTTGTTAAAAGCATTGAATAAAAAATTCTGCGTGTGATTCCTGCAGGTTATTAAAAATGTAGTTTTCTGCACTCCCTTATCCGTAAATGGATTGTTCTGCTGATATTTGATAAAGGAAGAGGTTGAAGAAATGCTGCAGGAGATGCCCCATTTCAACCTGCTCATCATCTTGGGCTTAACTTTGGGATTTATATTTTTCTCCCTGCAAAAGGAAGCACTGGATCATGAATGAGAGTCTTTCCTAGAAATCTACTGAACTGGCTATAAAATTCCCTTCCCCATCCTCCTGTGCACAAGTCCCTGAAAGAGCTGGCAGTAACTGAAGGAGGATTTGGCATGACCGTGCGTTTCAGGTACAGCTCCCACTGAGCTTCTTTTGGACGTGTCTGAATGTCCCTCCTGCAGGTCCCCAGGTGGCTGAGCATTTCTGGGGTCACATCAGAGGCAGGACAGCAAAGGGGCCACTTACCAGGAAGCATAACAAGAGGAGGAGGATGAAGCCAAGCAGGGTGAAAACGCAGATGAGGATGATTGCCCAGAACTGAAGCTCTGCAAAGGCAAAATAAGGGCAGATCAGGTTTTTTGGACTCCTGTACACAGGAGAGAAAGGGAGATCTCACTCTGACAAAGTTCAGAAGTGCTGTACAGGTGAGGCAAAACTGCTAAAAGGCAGCATCTGGCTTTCCTTGGCTGCAGGGCAAACACGGCCCAGTGATGTCAGATGGGTGGGATGTACAGAAACTGCAGTACAATGGAGTGAGGCTCCAAGGATCTACAGCTTCAAATGTCACCTCAGTGAGAGTCAGAGCCCTCAAGTGGTTTCAGGGATGTTCAAAGAGACAAAGTTCTCTCTTTTTGGGGACGGGACAGGGTGTCAGTAAAAGCTGTAGTTACTTTTGCCAGCATATTTGTGGTGCATGGAAAAGCAACAGCTCAGAGTACATTTTTTTTCCCCCTCATGTTATTAGCTCTGTTGTGGCTAACACTCATAATACTATCTTGATTTTTTTGGTAAATACTGCAGTTAACAAAATTTATTGGTGCCATAGCTCCAAAACAGCTTCCCAATTTGTATTGCTTTTCCTGTGTGTCACTTCCATTTTCCTCAGGCTGGCTCTGATGGTACCTGCTCTTTGCCAGGCTACCAAGAGTCCTTGATTTCTGGACTCTTGCGTGGGTCTAGTTTCCATTTTGGGCTATGTGATGCTAATTTGTTATGGTTCCAGTATTCGGTGACTGTAGGGTCAATCCCTCCCTAAAAGCACTTACCAGATTTTTCAGACCCCTGTTCATCTGTCTTGACTGGGGAGTAACCTGGAAATAAAGGGTGGGACAGGTGAGAAAGTGCACTAGAGATGATTAAAACAAAACTAATAAACGTGCCCATGACACTCCCACAAAGTCATCGCAAGGAGCTCTCACCTTCAACAACCAGACTCTGCTCTTCCAGCTGGTAGCTGGAGCCCAGCTTGGTGAACCCGTGCGTCAGGCGTTTCAGCTCCTCGTACACCTCTTTCTTCTGTAAAACCCTTGAGAAGGGGTCGAGTAGGAATTTGCAGGTGGAGGTGATGCTTGTGTAAGCTTTCCCACTGACAGGCCTGGAGGATGACAGCCAGAATCATCAGTATGGGAGAAAAGAGAGAGGGGGGGGGGGGAACCCCAAAAGGTAGAGCTGACTAGAGGCAGGGAGAGAGGGACTGAGAATCAGGCTCAGGGTTTGCAGATGTCTAAGCAGGGTTTTATTAGCATGGGATCAGTTTCTGCAGTTTATGCTACATGAAACAGGAACTCCTGCAGCCTTGTGAAATCCACCCACTGATTTAATCCTAGGCAAGGTATTTCCAAGAGGTAAATCAGCTCAGCTTTTTTTTGCTCCTCCAAAGAGGTGTTGGAGAAGACAGAGGGAAGTAGATTTTGTTCTCAGACTGGTCAGTTTAGATGAGTTTAACTCATTTGAATAAGCTAAATGAGAGAATGAAGGTATTCGTTTAACTCTGGAGTTGTTTATGCATGAAAACAGCTTTGTTAGCATGAAAACAAAACCACCTCTCATTTGGACAGAAACCTCTTGTGGTAAAGGCAAAACAGAGTGAATGAAGGTGCCTGTGCATCACCCGGAGCTCAAAGACTGGCAATGGGACATCGCCACCATCCTGTGGTGCCTTCTCTGCTAACTGCTCTTTGGGAGTGCAAGAAAAAACACTTCCAAAGCAGGACGTACCCAAAGTTCTCAACAGTACACCCAGCGAAATAGTCCTTCAGGCTGCTGGCTCTGAATATGTCAAGCTGTTGGGAAGAAACAAAACAAGTGAGGAAAATTGAGTAAACTTAAAACATCTTTAATTTGGACATGGACATCAAGCTATTGCTGTTATGTTTTACCTCTTTCTCAATTTTCTCTTTGTTCTCTTGGTACATCTGTGACCTGGAGTCCTGCAGTTCTGGGGAGTACGGAAGGTTGGAGATTCTGAAGCTTAATCTAAAGTTTTCTTTCCCAGACTTGAGGGGTGCTTTGTGAGTTACTGCCTCAATTGCTAGTTCCAAGCCTGGAAATTGAGAGGATAAGTCAGTGTAAATTCTAGCAGAGGCTTTTCTGCCAAGCAGCATTGATCTGCAGACTTTTAGCTGGGGAAACTTGAAATCTTAATGGTTTAACAGAACTTGAGTTGCATTTAGGTTTGACAGCAAATTCCCAGGCCACCCTTTGAATCAGTCCTTCACAGTGTACTCAACCACTCATTTCTTTGTGAAGCTGTACATTTGCAAAAAGCTAGAAGTCTGTCTAGATGCTAGTCTAAATGCTTGAAGTTATTGTAAGTAGTTGCCACTTCATTTTCTTATTACTTAACATAAATACCTTAAATAATTGAAGACTAAAGGGCTACACTGGGCCAGAATGAATGGGGCAAAGAACTGGCCCAACTTTGACTTGAGTTCAGTGATTCAACATGATAACATCAATATATTTCCATGCAAGCCTCTGATAGACCAGAAGTTGGGGAATTCTGAGCACGCCATGGCAAAGTGGGTTGATCTGGGTGGAAACTGGGCAGCTGTGATGTGAGCTCTACGTACTGTCTACTGAGAATCCTTGCAGCTGGTAACTGCTTCCCAGCCATAGTCCGGTTGTGTTTGAAGTCCCGTCCTGAAAAGCCCTTTCAACCACAGTCCTGTTGACGGTGGGCTCTGGCTGGAAGAAGCAGTTGCAGTCGACCACTATGGATCCGGTCCTGTGGACAGGGAAACGAAGGTTCTGAGATAAATAGGCTGATGGTTATAAAACTTGTTTATGTCTTCATATGGGTTTCCTGAAGGGTTCCTGCCATTCTGAGCGTTAAGTGTTTTAAGCTAATGTGATGCTCTTGAGAGGTGGGAACAGGCAGCTTTAGGCTCTTCCTTTGGCCAGGGCCCGTGAATGCAATATAAGTCTCTGCAAACTTAGGTTACACCCTATGCATACAATGGACGATCAGCACTTTTTAAAAAAAAATACCCCATGTGAGGGTCCCTTGTCCAAGCCTCTTCCCATCTAGAGCAGGACACTACAGCTGTGCCTGAAGCCCACTTTGAAAGCTTAGTGGAGCCCAAGTAGGGAGGAGGAGAGGTTGCAGGGTCAACATTTGGTCCTCCTTAAAGGTGAGATTGTTGATGGTAATTTCTGGAATATTCAGAGACCTAAGAGTGCCTTGCAGAAATCCTGCCTGAGACTTAGAAAAATGTTACTCTGTACAAAGTCAGGAAAAATTCAAACTAATGAATTCTGCAAAGGCTGGAAAAGACTTCTTAGGGCATGAAGCAAATAATTTCCAATGTGAGAACGGAGGAGAGGGATTCTGCAGAGGACAGTGGCACTTGGCCAGGGGGGCATGGTGCCAGGGCGTGACAACCTTTCAAACAAAATGAGTTTGTTTCACGCACCTCAGCCCTGTGATACTGCAGCTCAGGAACTGGTCTCGCAGGTTGCTCTGATGGTACAGTTGATTCATCTGAAATAAAAATGGCATGTTAAATATTAATGAGTTCTGGGCCTCATGGTAGATGACTTAGGGCAGCAGAAGGGCTACTAACTTTGGAGAAGGACCAGATTATTTTTGGGGGGCTAGTTGGATTTAATGGGAATTAGTTTTTACTTTGGAATATGCCTTCTGGTGATGGAGTCTGACTTCCAGCTTGGCAAGCCCTTGTCTTATCTGCGAGAGCTGCCAGTGTTAAACAGCACAATCTGGTGACTGGCAGCTGTCACCTTCATCCACGTGTCACAGCACAGCCACAGAACTCAAAGTATGGAATGTTATGGCTTCATCTAAAAAGCAAACCCTACCTAATCAGGGCTTTATTGGGTTGGTATGGTGGCAGATTGGTGCTGAAGGTTCTCAACAATGAATTATGTATGTGCTGAGCTCTGAGCTGGCAGAGATTTGTCTGCACCTCTAGAGATGGGACTGAAACGCTGAGTGGGAGTGCATTTAACAGATGAACAAAACCTCTTGCATTTGGTAGTGCATGTCTTTGGAAGCAATTTCTTAAAACCACATGTAACATAACAAAATAAAAAATGATTCAAAGGCCCATCTCATCTTCTTATGTTCTAGAAATTTTTGTTCTCAAATGCTGATTTTTTTAAATTAAAAAATAAATCTATGGCAGTTGCTGCAGAAGCTGCCAAATGCAGACATGATGGCATGAGCTGCATCTCCTTACCTTGTTAGTGATGCTCTCCACAGCTGCTTTGTATTCTGGAGACTGAGGGTCCGGGTTAGTTAAGTTTTCATTGATTATTCTAAAGCTCAGCCTGTAGCCCAATTTGCCTGAAGCTTCAGTCAAGACAGGCTTTCTGGTGTTAACTGTGTCTGTGAGGGGGAAACCTATATAAAAAAGGTAGAGTGTGTTTATTTTTACATCAGATCTCTTCATACCACAGGAGCAATATAGGTACGTCCCTGTTTAGATTATATAATATAACAATGAAATTCTCCAGAATTTTCTATGGTTTAAGGAATGGAAATGCCTCTAGAATGGCAATATCATGCTGGATTCATTCTGTCACAGTGTCAAAACCTAGAGAATACCAGCAAACCAAAGGTTGAAGTTCACTAGTGCTCAAGCCCCATTGGAGTGGAAGGATGAGAAGTGATCCCAGAATCATACCTTGACACTGTTCATGGATGCTTACCATTGACGTACAGGCTGTTCCTCTCCAGGCTGTAGTGCCCTAGGGTGGTGACACCATTTGTCATGGTGCTCAGCTCATGATAAACCTTTTCTCTGTCAAAGGCAGCAAGGCTGTCATTGGTTTTGTAGCTGCAGACAGCATCTATGCCGGTGTTATCCATGTTTCTCCCAGACCTAAGAAAAAATGTTAAACATGTCCTTTAGACACAACTGATGCTTTACAGGACACCCTGTGTAACTTGTGTGACTAGGAAAAACAGGCACTGAAACCTGTCAGTGCAATTGGGCTCTTGCATCTTTCAGCAGGTTCTCAAGAATTGTGGCAATGATATTTAGATACCAAAGGGATTTTACTCACAAGAAAATCATGAATGGAAAGGGAGGTGTCACTGGCTTCTGTTTCTGGCATCAGAACATGTATCACAACTTATGCAAATTTAAGGTGTATAAGAGCAGATAAAGAAATGGTTAATTGCACTTCCAGGAATCTTACCTAAATCTCATCACTTTGCATCCTGTGTAGGTAGAGCTTATGCTGCTTCTTTTGAAAAGAGGGTCAATCTGTCAAAAAGAAAACGTACAACTGAGAACTTTGAAAGCATGTCCTGAGTTTAATGCAGGCAAATTAAAATCCCCACTGTAACACAGAAGGGGCAAAGCAAGAGTCAGACTTACGTAATGGTTGAGAACTTTCACTGTGGAAATGAATTTGCGGGAACTTGGTGCCTCCAGGTCTGCGGTGTACCGGAGGTTGGTCAAGGTGAAATTAAGGGTGAAATGCTTGGACACTGGGCTTGGTGCGGTACCTTTGCCCAGAGCTATAATCAAAGGGGAGAAGGATTATGACCTTGCTCTACAAAAAGCTATTCTCGCTTTCAAAGACATTCCCAACCCTAGCACATTTCAAGACTACTCTGTAGAATCCCTTCCCCTCTTAATTTTCGGAGTGCACCACTCCTTTGATAGCTTTCTCTGGAATGAGTTTGGCAAAGCACTTACATGATCTCTCGAGTGGTTCGTTGTAACCTGGAAAGGAAATGCAAGAAAAACCTTATGTAAGAGAACTGTACACTTAAGAGAATGAAAGAGGAGAGGGGATGATTAAATGGATGACTCGGGAATGAATCATCAGAACCTGTCCCTGAGGGCGTGGATCTATTAAACAAACAACCTACTGCTTAAGCAGAACAAGGTGCTTTTATAATAGCAAAGACTAAAGTGAGAAAGTATATGTGCCACTGTTGAAATTAAATACTGGTGGGACATAAATTAGGTGAAATGTTCATATGCAGGACATGCAGAAATGCTCATAACTGAGGTAAAGGCTAAAGGTAAGTCACTCTTCAGTGTAATAATAGAAATTAAAATCTTCAGAAACGATAATGTGAAAATGTTCTTGGAAGCATATGCTGCATGTTGCACACATAAGTTATGCAGTAAACACCAGTGGGACCACGATTTTTTTTTTCTACATTGGTGTGCTCCCTGATGCCCAAGGTAGCCCCAGACTGCTCCAGTGCCTGGAGGAATGAGAAAATCAAGCACTTACCATTGATGTAGAGGCTCATGTTGTCCAGATCGTAGATTCCTAATTTGGTGATGCCATTTGTCATGCCCTTTAGTTCTTGGTAAACCTTAGCTCGGTCAAACTGGGACACTTGGGAGCCATTTCCATAGTTGCAGATGGCGTTTACTCCTGTGCTATCCCTGTTCCTCATGGACCTGCAGAATTGAATATCATGAAGCTTCTGTTAGTTATTCCAAAAACCTGTATTTTTTTCTGATGTGATTAAAAAAAAAAAAAAAAAAGCCTTCAAAACAATTAAAATCTGTCCATAGTTCTCAGAGATGGTCTGCAGACGTTATGGAGATGTGGTACTACAAAGAAAGAGGCTTCGTAAGATAAGGACTATAGAAAAATGCATAGGAACTTTATTATAATGATACTGACTTCTTGAAAAATGAACTGTTATTAGTTATTTGTCAGTCAAACATCTGGAAATCCATTTACTAATGGTCAGAGTTAATCTTTCAGCTCTGTTTCTCACCTGAATCCCGTTACTTTGCAGCCAGTGAAGTAGGGGCCAATACTGCTCTTCTGGAGCAGGGGGTCAATCTGACAAGGAAAGGTCTTTGTGAGTATGGGAAACCAAAAATACTGGGTGATTTCAGTGAAAAACAATGTGACTTTAGCTTACGTAATGTTGCATGATTTTCTCAGTAGACTTGAATTTAGCAGAGTTTGGTGTCCCTAGGTCTGGTGTGAACCTGAGGTTGGTTATTGTGAAGTTCAGCATGAATTGCTCGATTTTTGGTCCTGAGTTTTGGGCAGTGGTTGGTTTCACTGCTGTAAGACAGAACAAAAGTTAGGCAGGTAAAGTAAGCACAGGATCTTCATAAGATACAGTATTGTTACTTTTTTCTATGTGAAGAGCAGAAAAACATCTGAACATTTCAGATACTTTGTAATCTTATGAGCATCGCCACATAGGGGGAAACAAAATTAACGTGTGCCTTTGAGTAGCTTTACTATGTATCTGTTTTTAAACATACTTACCAGACAGACTATGTGGCTCATTGTAATCTGAAAAAGAAATGGATAAATATTAGGAAAAATACTCCAAGAAGGTCACAGCAGAACTAGAAACTTGGGGTTTTTTTATGACAAAAGATTCAAAATCATGGTTACTAAATTTATGACTGTGTTAACTTAGTGACTGACAGTTTTTTGCCCTCTACTTTATCTGCTTTAAGAGGTGTATTTAATCCTCTTCTCATTCCGAAATAGTCTGTGTCAACATAAGGAGCAGCGCCTGGAGGGGGTCTGGTTACCATCAACGTAAAGGCTGTGGCTGTGCAGGCTGTAGTGTCCCAGCTTGGTGATGCCCTTTGTCATGTTGCTCAGCTCATGGTAAACTGTGACTCTGCTGAACGTGGGATCTGAAGGATCATCTCTGTAGCTGCAGATGGCATCTACTCCTGTGTCATCCCTGTCCTTCTTTGACCTAGGAAATAAGGTATTGTTTGAGGACCTTTTATTCACTATTGAGAAGTCCATCTTAACTTTTAGAAGATCAAAGATGCGTATAAGAAAAGCATTCAGTGAATTTAATGAATGTGTTGAATGCTGAGAAATGGGAAACAACTTTTTTTAAGAAGCAAGTAACGTAAACTTTTCCCAGACTCTTACCTGAATGTCATTACTTTGCAGCCAATATAAGCAGGGCCAATGCTGGTTTTTTGGAGTAAAGGGTCAACCTAGAAATTTAATAATAACATTTGAGTAAAATGTTATGGCAAAGGTAAGAGATTAGAGACATTAAAAGAAGTATGCCCAAGCAGGGCATTGTTTTGCCAGACTTACATAATGGTACATGACTTTTTCTGTTGACTTGAATTTTTTAGAATTTGGCATCGCCAAATCTGCAGTGAACTGGAGGTTGGTTATAGTGAAATTCAATGTGAAGTTCCTCACTGTGGGTGCCAGAGGCTCTGATCCTTGATCAACGGCTGTAATGAGCAAGGCAAAATATTGCTTTAAAAAACAACTTATGATCATTATCCTCAGAGGAAACAGTATAAGAAAATACTCAGATATTCTAGTTAGCTTCAGGGTCATAGCAGCTGTGGTTCCCTAACAGGCTCCCAGTTTCTCTTAACACTGTTTTATAAGTCTAGTAGTGCTCTTGGCTGGTTAGTCCAACCTTCTTTTTCGGCTATTGCTAACTAGCAAAATCTTCTTGCCCTTTCAATTGCTATTTGAAGGTACTTACATAGTCCAGGCTGTGGTTCATTGTAACCTGTGAGGGGAAGAAAAAGGACAGTATTTGAGAAACTGGCTTACAGTCTGGAAGGTCTGGCATGCAGTGGAATACAGAACTTTTGTCTGAGAGATCCTGTATAAACATTTTCTAGGAAAGACTGATTTGATGACTGTCTAGATTAAATGTACATTCATGCTGCTTATGTTGTTGGCAAGCTGCTGCTTTTCTTAGAGAACAGAGCACAAAATTCTCCTTTAGGATATTGAGAGGGAATTTACCCATGCCCTTAATCCAATTTAACTTCTGCATTGATAATTTAAGTATGACTTCTGTCAAGCAGTGTCCAGTTCTAGCGCTGTTCCTCTGCAGAGGAACACATTCCATAGTGTACCTGGAGAGGTCAGTCTTTGTATTTTCTGGAGAATGACCTGTGGTGTAGTATATGATATATTGTATTTGGCTAAATTACTTCAAAAGAATAACAAGGTGCAAAGGCTATGAGTGACAGTGTCTCCTCTGCTTTGGTTAACTCTTGTTCTTGCTTTTTTCTGCAGATTTTATTGCTTCTGTGGTTATGTAGTAACTCAGTTCCTCCTAATATCACATTAGCAGTCAGGATTCCCTCCTGGTGTCAGCTCAGGCACTTACCATTAACATAAAAGCTTGCTGCCTCCAGCCTGTAGGGTCCAAGCTCAGTGCAGCTGCCTGTCATCTGGCTGAGCTCACGATAAACCTTGATTCGGTTGAATTCTGGAGCTCTGTATGTGCAGACTGCATCCATGGCAGTGCCCTCTCCATTCCTCACGGACCTGAAAAATCACACACGTGTTTGCAGGCCTTCATGACACCTCTGTACATTTGAGTTTGCTTGTACACTGCCCTAGGATTGGATTTTCCCCTTAAAATCATGTAAAACAACCTTATTAAATAAAAGAATGCCCTCAGCTTTTATGATCTAACTGAAATGCACTTAAAATTAGTCAGATCACCCTCTTCAGTGCAAAGCTGTTGTGAAATCAATGCAAAAATAATTGGAAGAAATTATGTAATAATCACCCCATCACAAGGTGTCATAAATGAGCAAAAATGAAACAAAATTACATGCAAAGGAAAGATTTCTGCATAATCCTATTGTCAGCCAAAATTTGAGTTGCCCTTGTCTTTTGTAGCACTTCCAGGATGTGCCTACCTTAGTGCCACCACAGCACATCCAGTGTAAGTGGGGCTAATGCTGCTGTTCTTGAGTACACGATCAAGCTGCCAAGAAAAAAAAGCCATTGATAAGTCACAATGAATAAATAATGAAAGCAATAAGAACACAGCCAGAAGAGGAACCTGACTAACACTCACCAAGTATCCCAGAGTTTTTTTTGTAGCAATGAATTTTTTAGAATTCAAATTTCCTAGTGCTGATGTGTAGAGGAGATTGGTCACAGTGAAGTTCACTGTGAAATGTCCCTCTCTTGCAAGAGGAGGAGCTGGAGATGTTGCTGCAAGAAAAGCAGAAAATTTGTTGTGACAGGAAAAGAAATAGTCATGAATCTGCTAAAGCCGAGGAAAGAGAAGTTTGTGTCAGCTGAAATGGATGGGGACTGCACTGAACAGCTCAGTATGGAATGATGATGCCAGCAATAGCATAGGGCAAGGAGCTGTGGAGCAGAGGAGGGCTCTGCTGCTCATCCAGAGCCCTACAGGAGGCCAGTCATGACCTGTCAACAGGTACCTGGCCACTTCAGCTGAGCAGCTGAGGTCAACTCCATCTCCCCTTTCATCCTGTTGGCTACGCCACCTGATGTCTGTTAACCACACTGGCCTGGTAGTCTAGCTCCTTCAACCTTGGATTCTTTTTACTTGTAGTGTTGATGTTGGGAAAGACTGAACTGCATGTCAACATCAATAGCCCTCCAGCCTTCCAAGAGAATAATTCTGTGTTTCTGCAACCAGGTCTCCTCACGCTGTCCCCTCTGGCCTCCTGTGTCATCCTGATCTAATTCAAATGCTTCATGAGACATTGATAGCAGTGGTGCTTAGTAGTTAACTCCTCTCACTGTTAAATGTTTGCACCTTATTTTTACTTCTAGTTTCTTTAAAAGGCAAAAAAAGACAAGACATCTACAGAGGCAGTCATCTCTATCTTGTATATGGACAGTTAGGGCATTATGGCTTTTTAATTAAAAGTACTTACGAGGAGTGGGACGGGCTTCATGGTAATCTGGAAGGAGAAAGAAAAAAGTAGCAATGAATTATGTTACTAATGAGAGACAACTGAATCAGATTATTGTACAGGCCAACAATGCCACAGAAGGGCAATAGATTTGCTGCTTCTGAGCAGTCACTTAAACTATTTATGGTGGTGCAGCAAGGTGTCATTTTGAAGAAAACTCATTGTAACTGGTGGAGGAAGGTTCCTGATTTATGTGGAAATTAGTTGCATTTAGTTTTAAGATTTATATGCTGCTTTGCACATTTTGGTAATTTATCAGATGTTATTTCAAATTAAAAAAAAAGGCACAACTGACAATGCAAATCCTCTGAAGGTAAATAGGGATAGTTTGAGGAGAATTTGTGTAGGTGATGGAGCTTTGTGAATTATGTATCACATAGGTTGAGCCCAAGCATATGCCATTCCATCTGCACAATAGTCATGCCTGTTCTTTAACTACAAGATAGTTGTGGACTATGAGCTAACGAACGTCCCTATATCCACACGGAAATCAACACTTTACCATTGATATACAGGCTTTCCTGGTCCAAGCTGTAGATTCCCAAGTTGGTGATGCCATTTGTTCTGCTGCTCACTTCATGGTAAAGAGTGACTCGATCAAATTGTGGAGCAGCAGAATCTGTTTTGTAGGTACACACAGCGTCTACTCCAGTGTCTTCAGTTTTTTGTGCAGGTCTAGGGAAATTAGGATATACCCTGTTTTGTTCCAGAATTCAATATTCATAATATGTACTGAAGGAATTTTAATTTAATTTAATATTGCCAAGTAGAAAATAAAATATCTCTTTTTTTCCTCTGTGATGATTCTTTCAAGTGTGTCAGCAAAATGGTGAGAACATATTTGACCTTTCAGATGCTGCAAGCATGAATGCAAGTAAATTTAGAAAGAGTTGAAAAAAAGTGTAAAGATTTCTAGGGTTTCTTGAATCAGGTGATAAACTAAAACATGTAAAAGTGAATTAAGGGATTTGTGTACCTTACTAAGTCACGAAAAGGAAAAAATACATTTTCTAAATCTATATAATTATGCTTACCTGAAAGCCATCATTTTGCAGCCTGTATAAACAGAATGAATACTAGTCCTCTTGAACAGCTGATCAAGCTGAAAAAGAATGCATTTTAAAAGTTAACCATACTTAGATGAGCAACATATCACAAGAAAAGAAAACTCAAGAACATATCACACTAACCAGAGCAGTCAGGACTCTTGCTGTAGAACTAAATTTAGCAGAAAGTGGATTTCTGAGATGATGAGAGTATGGGAGATTAGTTATGGTGAAGTTCACTGTGAAGTTCCCAGTTACTGGAGATACAACTGTAGCTGGAACCAAAACACATGGGAAAGTGAATGAAAAATTGATTTTTATTTCTATTCTACAGTCAAGGAGTAGGATATTCATATTAAAAATTAACATAGCTGTATTATACTATTTTAGAAAAAAGTTTCACTGTTAGAAAATGTATTATAAATGGTGATATTTACATGTCACATCACTGTGTTATTTTCAGATCATAAACAATTCATAGACTTACCTGACAAAAGATGGCGTTCATTGTATTCTGGAAGGAAAGACGGGTTCATTAAAACTAAATAAAAGCAACAAAGAGGAACTCCCGGACAAACCCGCAAACCACAAAAACATAGAGAAAAGAGTTCGTGGTAAAAAAACCATACAATAACTATAAGAAAAAACTAAAGTCTAAGGAGGTTAATATTCCTGTATAAATAAAAAAAAACCTAACTGCTGCTGAATATACAATAAAGAACCAGAGTGGGACATAGAGCGTTTAAGAGCCACCAGAGAGAACTAAGAATAGTGTGGACGTAAAATACAAATAAAACTTGGAAACAAACCCAAAAGATTTAATGAACATAGCAGGAAATGAAAAAATTTGTCCATATAGCAAAAAAAAAAAGAAAAGAAAAGAAAATAGATATTCACTGTTGACGTAGAGGCTGTCCTTGTCCAGGCTGTAGGGGCCCAGCTGCGTGATGCCTC
>JAOXJM010000014.1:1825893-1843281 GCA_026413425.1 Tringa solitaria | reverse complement strand
GGATGGGGCAGCCACAGCTTCTCTGGCCAACCTGGGCCAGGCTCTCACCACCCTCGGAGTAACTATCCATTAGCACATCTTTACCTAAAGCGTAAGTGTGCTCCTGGGCCCTGCTGCTCTGCAGGGGATTTGCAGCTGCTTCTCTTTTTCACCTGTAACACACACAGGGTGGCCATGGCTGCGTGAAATGCAGGTGCAGCCATCCTGACTCAGTTTAAAAAAACCATAGAGCAGATTCCCCTTCCTGCACCCAGCTCTTACCCACTACGGTGTGGGATGTTACCTGCAGGGAAAGGAATATCTCTCATCCCTTTTGCTCTCCGTCAGCAGGAACAGCTCCAAATTTCACTGAAGGTGCTCTGAGCAACAGGGAGACAATGGTATTGACGTCACTGTATCAGTGTCACTGCCCTCATAGTTTATGGTCTGTGCAGTTTATGACCTGGCTTTTAGGTTCTTGCATCTCCTTTCAGACATCCCTGGAGCAGTCTGATGGCTGTGCTGTGCTACCTCCCATTTCTTTCTAGCACAGAAATTTCTGTCTAAATGATCCTGCATGTGATGAAATCTTAATAGAAACCGTCTTCAACCCAAATTGTCTTCTTGGATGTGCAGGAGAGAGAACGAACTGCAGAACAGTGGCAGTTGTGTGGCATGGTCCTGTGCTGAGCTGTACGTTCTGGCTGGGCAGAATGGCTCTGGTTGATGGAGATGCTGTCCTCATCTGATGCTCCTCACACTCATTTTCCCAGTTCCTCATCTCTGCAGAGTGGCTAAAGAAGGAGGTAAACCACTGCCAGCAAAGTCTTGCCAACCCCTGTGTGCTCCCTCCATTCAACTGCCTTTGGGGGTATCTGAGGACTTGGAGGTGCCCTACTGTGTGATGGAGTTCAGGGGGTGCAGCAACACCCACAGCACGCCCGAGGTGTGTTACACAAAGTTCAGTTACCCCTCCAGAGCACCGAGCTCTTGCCCAAAAAAGGTCACACTTGGTTTGGAGCAAAAGATGAGGAGTGAGAGGCCGACCTTGTGAGGAGTGACAAGTAATGGCAAATATCCTTGGAGAAGCACTAACAATGGGGTTCATCAGACTGTGAGTCAGTGTGTGCGTTTCCCAGTGTGCTTTGGGGAGCAATATCATTATTAGTGACCCAAAGTTTCATAGCATCTTTTCTTTCCAAAATCTCCTTTGCCACCTTAAAGGATTCAAGCACCACAAAAGCCTGGGAAAGTTAACTTTTTATTTTTCCAGATGTAGAGACATAGAAAATGAAAAAAAGCCTATTTCAGGTTAGGTAGGGCAGGATGACACAGGCGGCAGAAGGGTGCTGTGGAGAGAGAGCTTTGGAGCCCCAGCCTCACTTAGCACCTGCTGTTTACCACTTACTTCCCTGGCTGAAAAGATCACAGGTGAGTTGATTACCTTCCTCTTCACCAAACTTGTCACCTGGGCTGTGACTTTCCTCCCTGCAAAGAGACAGAAGAGCAGTGATCCTGGTCCTAATGAGAGATGGTTGGTGTTGGGAGAACCTCATCTGGAGAGGAATCAAGCATTGTTCTTCCCTGTGAGCCCGCTCGTTAGTAGGAGAAGGCACCCTCTGTGGGGTGGTTTCAGGCAGATATTTGTGGGAATGAAGTTCTCAGAAGGATTTAGCAAACTCATGCCAGGTTTGGAGCCTGCAAAGTCAAGATATGCGGTTTATATAGACGTAAATTGTGTGGCTGGTTTGCCACCATAATGCAAACATGGTCCAGAGAAGCTGTAAAGCAGGAACAGTGAGAGTGCCTTTTATTAACTGAAGTAAGATAAAAATGTCAGTAATTCTAAGGATCTTCTCAGTATGCACTTCTATTTTCCACCTCTTTAATTAGGATAGCATGGGTTGTTGCTCTTAAAAAGAGAGCTTGGACTACAGCAAGCTTGAAGAAACAGTTTTCTATCACATCTGAGGTGTCTGAATAAAAAAGCAATAGTCGGTGGTGGAAATGTACAATATTAAAGTGATTTTTTTTTTGGTTTTCTTCAGCAAGGATTGATAGAAGTGTAAGCCAGCCCTAATGTGAGCAGATTTACATCCTCTACCCCATTCCCCAGGACGTCTCAAACTATCCAGCTGAGCGTGAAAGATGTTTCGTTCCCAAGGTCTATCCAGCTCAGAGCTGCTCCGAGGTGATCAAAACCTTGCGACCTTCACTGGTGATTGCTCAGTACATGTAAGCTTGGAGGTGAACATCACCCACATAACTCCAAGGAGGGCTTGTCCACCTTGTACCTTCGCTGAAGTGGCATCAAAGCTAAGGCAAGGGATTGCAGGGGTGACCAGGAATGAGTCAGTACAGAGTCATGGTGTACCTGGGCATTGTTCTCACACATTTTCCTCTTAGATGATGTTTTATTGAAATCTAAGCTTTCACCAGATTTTGCCCATTATATTCTGAATGCAAAGTCAAACATGCAAATAAGGCTGAAGTGTTCCATTTTAAAATGACAAGAACTTCACATTTCCATTTTTGCTTTCAAAATAATTTTTGCTATGAAAATTATCACTTGATGTAATAAATTACAATAAGAATATAAAAGAAGCCTGTCAAAATGACAACAAAATGTTTCAAATAACTTTTAAAAAACTTTTTAAACATCTCATTTTGTGCTGAATTTCTAAATATGACAGTTCACTGCACACTGGAGTGAAAATTGAGTTTGAAATTACAGAATTTCCAAGGAAACAGACATTTCAGTTGCCGTGTAGGTGTAGTCTTAATGCACTAAACGTTTCAAACCCCAAACTTTGATTGGGTAGTGCCAAGTAGTCAATAACAAATTCCTGAAATCTGTAAATATAACAGACAGAGCATAAGATAAGAGATATTTTGTCAGTGTTGCTTTTAAAACTTTAAAAACTTTCTGCATTAAGAGGGACATGCAATTTGGTGGCAGAAGTGTTTCGAGTCCCCAGCAGAAGTCTCCTTTTGTGAGACTGTCGGTTCCCCTTCCCTTGCTCCCTGACAGTGAAATTAAGTTTCGCTGAGAGTGAACTTTTGGATCAAAATACTTAAGCTCAGACAAGATTTAAATTAATGACTTCATCTGTTAAAGGCAGGTGTTTTAGTAAATGGCAAAGGGAGTTGCTCCTATTCAAGACTGGTTTCCAGTAATACCCAGTTGGAAACAGCATGGTGGCAAGCCTAGCCAGCCGGCTCGGATGCTGTTCTCCCTTGATGTTTTCAGGGCACTTGGCCAGTGTCTCCTTCACTCCCTTTTGTGCTCATCCTCCTTGTGCTGGAAGGAAGCAAAGGCCAGGAACAGTGATGCTCAAAATGTCTGAGCTCTGGCTGGGGGAAACATTTCTCAAACTGGAGACAGAGGTGGGCAGAGTGTCACAGCCTGGCTTGTCTATGCCCTGTCTTTCTTTTTGCCCTTTTTTGCCTCTTGCCATAGGTTCCTAACCAGTGTTGGCTCTGGGGGCTTGCCTACAAAGGCCATATTTCAATTTGCATTTTGCTCCTTCGTGATAATTTCTCCTTATATTAATAACAAATGATGGTTTCTTCCCCATCTGTATAAAAATATATAAATACATGGAAATTGTATCCACTTAAAGTATTCCAGAACAACAGGTCTGTAAACATTTCTAAATGTTGCACAGTTTTACTAGCTCTAGGAACAGTTTGTCAGTGGCTCAAAGCTGGATGGGACATGAGATTTTTTCTCCACAGCCATGTTGCAGATGTAAGGTTGGAAAGAATCCCCTGTGCCAGCTTCCGCATGGTGAGTGTTATGAGATGATCTGCCTTGCTTTAAACTGAAATACTGAAATTGCATTGCTGAGGTGTGAGATCAGTGTCTTGAAAATGAGTGGGTACTCTGCAAAACAGAAAAACAAAACTAACAAACAAACAAAAAGAAATTAAAAAAAAAATAACCAAAACACTAAACCTTTACTCATTTGAAGGGCTTGGGAGTACTCCCTGTGAAGGAGTGTGTCTTTTGTAGCCAGTAGATTGGCAGGAAGGAAAATTGAGTTTGAAATGTGTCGTCAGCGTAGCTTTTTGGTCCTGTGAGGTGTGGATTTCTCTTTGAGAAATAAAATCTCTTGTACTAATACTTAAGGGTTGTCTAGGAATAACACGGGGAAATTTGCAAAAAAAAAAAAGAAGATTCTTTTAAGGGTTTATGAGTTTTGGTCCAAATCATAACACTTGAGACTTTCTTGTGGAATCCTCACTGTCCTTGTCACTGCCTTTACCCATCAATTCAGAGCTCTGGAGCAATCCCACCCACAAGGAGAGGACTTTTTTGTTGCTGTTTATGCTCTACCTGAGCCAGCTGGTTTGGGGAACACCTGAGTTTCAGAGCTCTCCTGGGATCCAGCTCCAGGCCATGGGGCTCTGAAAGGGAAGCTGAACTTCGACCACCCATAGATTTCTTCTGCCTTCACAGCAGGGGACAAATGAAAACTTCCAGGTAGCACTTTGGGCTGTCTTGTCTGACTGACATCACTCATATCACCCACCGAGTCGGCTCCCTGTGCAGCCGGAGCACCTCTAAATGCAGGGCATGTTGGTGGTAGATCTCAAGTGTACTAATTTGCCCTGAATCTGGCCCTAAGCTCACTCTTCAGAATCAACATCTAGACCTGAGGGTGAATTTCACCTTGAGACAGGCTTTGAGGCCACTTGGAATGCATTGCAGGTGTCCCCTGCAGAACCTGCAGCAACCACTGGACTTCCCACAAAGTGCTTTTGAGGGTCCCCAACCTCATGGCTGGCTCTACCCTGAGGCTCAGGGCTGCATCTGGAGTTGGAGTGCGATGGATCTTTTTTTCTTGAGGTAGTTGGAGGTTAGGGAATTACCTGAAATTGCTTGAATTAAGGGTGTGCATGTGAACTGAATTTTACACGCCTTAATTGTAACGTTGGTAGCTAAACTGACAGGTGGATAACAGCAGCGTAGATTTACTAGGGTTGATATTACAGAAGCATTTCTGGATGTTTCCCAGAGAAAATGTGTTGGCAAGTGCATCATCTAAAATCCCAGTTTCAGTGGTACATTAGGAGTGTGAGCTCTGGCTCAAGAAATAGTCTCGGAGTCTCCCAGAGGACTGAGAATTTGACAAGAATTTGTGACAGTTGGCTTGTCTGGGTGCAAGAGTCTGTGGGAAGAGGAGGGAACTCTCTTTGGAATCTCACAAATTCTCAGGCACAAATTGCTTTATTGTACTAATGAGTTTCCAGATCAAAAGTACTTCATCTGAGTTTTAATGGTGCTTGACATAAAAAGGTTATTTGAATATATATCAGTGCCTCCTCCTTATTCTGGTAGCAGTACAACACAGAGTATTTCAGAAGATCATTTTTTTCTCTTTTCCCATACCGTTCATTAGTGAATGAAATTCAGCTTTTTTCCTTATCTAAAGTTGGAATAGTCCAAGCAGTCTCTTTTCATATGGAAATCTTCCAAGTCTTTAGCATTTCTTCTTGCACTCTTTGAACTTGACTTATATTTGCTAAATGAGGGGAACAGAACTGTTTAAGATGAGGAGGTATCATCACTAATGTAATATATATGGCGCTATAATATTTTCATCATTAGATAAAACCTATATTTAAATAATGCCTTACTGCTTTTCTGGTCAGAATGCTTTGCTGAGCAGATGTTTCTTAATGAGCTCTTTACAGTGACACCAAGGCCTTTTAGTTGATTTACAATGCATGAAGACCAGGAATACTTCAAACTGTTTCTTCCCATATGCATCACATTGCACTGACTTTAATCTGCCATTCTATTGCCCAGCTGATCTTTCTTTCCTGTCCTTCCCAAGTTCCTCAAAATCCTTTCATATTTGGGCCTATCCAAAGCTCTCTCACATCTAAATAATTTTCTGGGAGCCGTAATTTTCTGACATCCACTGTTCACCGTCTTTTATAGATCATCACTAAATATATGCAGTAATACTCTCTGTTGTACAAATTGTTCAGATATAGAGCTGCTGATCTCTTTCCATAAGTTTGCCTCTTATTTCCCACATTTTGAGTTTTGTCACTTGATTAATTTCTCATCAATGATAAAACTTTTCACTGGGAAACCGTTTAACCCCATAGCTTGTACACCACCACATCGCTCTTATCTGAGCAGCTTTGAGCCTCTGTCTCCTTGTCAGAGGTCCCCAGAATAAAACAGGGGTAGCAAAAATACCCATGTGGTGTTGGGGATCCATCAGATCAAGGGTGTTCACATCCCTGTAAGGTGGACTCAGCTCGTTGTTGCCGTGTGCCGTGTTCTTCAGGATTCCTTCAGCAGCTTGCAATTTATTGGTTTTGTCAGAGTGAGAGGCTTTTGGAAGTCTCTGAGACAAAATGAGCAAACAGGAGAATAAACAGAGCCTCCACCAGCTGGCTCCAGGATGCTCCCTCCTCCTCGGGTCTGGCCGTCACTGCTGCTAGCTGGGACTTGCCCAAGAACAATAGCCGAGCTCACAGCTCTGTTTGATCAGGGCTAAACTCTCTGTATCTTTGGGGCGGTTTCAGGGTGAGGCTTGAGGTTGAAAATCTTGTCTGTATATCCTTCATCCACTTCTTCCAATGTTTTTGTTTTCAGGGAGGATGTATTGACTGCAGAGCAGCTTCAAAAGGAGTAGTAGTGACATATTGCTCAGTGTAAGAGCATTTGGTCTCTCGAAACCAAGCACCTGGTGAGAGTCAGGGTGTTAGTGCAGCACCTTAACCACAAAGCAACGTATGTGATTGATGGGGAGACCGAGCCTATGGCTGTAGGCAAAGAGTCAGGAATGAGATACAGCAGGGCTGGGAGAAAAGGGTCTGCTGAAGGTCAGATCTTGGGTCCTGTCATAAAACAGGGGAAGAGTTCGAAGAGGATGTGCAGGTACAGCTGCTCTCCCAGTGACCCCGGTGAAAGTCCTGCCAGACAAGCAAATGGTGGGAAACCCTGTCTTGCATTTGGGTTTGTGGGGCCCATGTGAAAGGACAGGAGCAGAATGCAGTGAGGATGGAGAAGCTTAAAATAAGGAAGAACGGCAGGAAAAGGGAACACAGAGGCACCATCATTATGAAATCTCACCATGCCAAGCCAAAATGGACAAGGAGGCTAAAATACACCTCTAGGGGAGGCAGGTAAAGTGCACAGCTCCTGTGGCCAGACCCGATCTTAAATGTGGTGGTGTGTGTCCCCACCTGCAGCACCACCAGCCCACACTGTGCCTGTTCCCACCCTGCAGTACAGCTGTGGTGGCCGGGATACCTTTCTTCTGATTAATATCAAACTTAGAGGATTTTCTTACCCAAAAAGAGCCACTATTTAAATTGAAAAGCAAGAATAAAGTCTGAATGAATCTGTTGCTTAGCTGAGTGGATTGCTATCAGAGGGCTGGCACAGCAGAGGGCTTCCAGTTTAGGTAACATGAAAGATTTTAGTTTGCCCTAGTCTGAATAATTGAACTGACATGATTAGATCATCTTTTTGACGGTCTAATTGAATTATGTGAATTTCTAAAAGCTTTTCTTAGTACGGCTGATGAATTTTATGTTTGTATTGAGCCAAGCAGATGAGGGTGCAGATAAAGACAATGTTGCATACTTTCTGTGTGATTTTGGTAATGAATCTAATCATAGAAAGAGGTCAGCAAGGAATTTTTACACAAATTATCAAAGATTCATCTCATTTTCTCCCCTACTGACAACTTGCTTAGAATCTTGTCCTGGTAGGTTTCTGTGTAATTTTGCAGTTGATGTGGGATATTATTTATCGGCTTGTTTCCTGGGAAGTTTGAGAAGCTAACACAGAGGGAAGCTGCCTTTGGCCTTTACGGGACCTGAGCTGGTTCCCATCATCCCAAGGGATGAGCTCCTAAGCCCATGCACGTTGTGAGCTGAACATCATCCCTACAAGGACAGACCCCTTTTCACTCACTTTCCTGACCTTTTCCTGCTCTTGAGCACGGGGTGCAGTAGAGAAAAGAGAAACGCTGGCAGGCACAAGGCAGATGTAAAAAATGAGATTATTCCAGCAGCGAGAGCATCTTGGTCTGCAGAAAGGACGAGGTGCCAGGTTCAGTTGCCTCCACCTGAGCTTCACCCCCAGGGAGAACCAAAAGTATCGAAAGGATTGCAGCAGACGGGAAGTTTGTTTAGCCTGGAGTATCATAGCGTGGAGCGGAAGAATTGGGAAATCCTGCGGTAACCTGTGTTTGTGCTTGGATGAATTTCATGTCATCAATTGCTTGGGAAAGCAGGAGATTTAGAGCCACGGGAACCTGGTGCATCTGAGAGGACGATTAGAGGTTTCTCCTCCACCTTGTACACCACCCTTCCATCCTGACAGACACCATCCCTCTTGGCCACCCAAATCTCTGCTGGTGGATGCCACAAGCCATATGTAGCTTCAGTGGTGGGAAAAGAGCAGCTGCCTCTTCTTCCGTGGCTGCTATTGCTTGGTACCGTCACAAGCCTGTGTTCATCTTCCCCGCTCTCATTGTAACTGCACATTTGTCAGCTGCAGACTAAGCCAAACTGCAGCCTGGCCAGAATGGAAAAAAGACCTATAATCAAAGCGGAAATGTCACTGTTGCCAGCCCTTTCCCTTCTTGTGCTTTCTCAGTTGTAGCATCCTGCAGTCTGGCACCTGGAGCCGGTCAAGACAAGGGCCAGGCCTGCAAAGTTCACAAAAACATCTGATACATCCCTTGAAATGTGCATGTGCATCAGGGGACAGTTACTTTCTCCTGAACCTACAAAGAGCTGTGCTGCCTCTGAAGCATGAGATTCAGCTGGCATTTTTTAAATGGTGCCACCTCTTATTTATACTAACAACGTAATTAAGACAGGATGCGCTTCCTAACAGTGCAGAGCCAAGAAGTTTTCTTTCTAAGAACAAAGTTAGTATGTGGAACACTTAATTTAGGCATAAAAAGTCCAGATGGATTTTGACAACGGCCTTGATAGCTCTTGCAGTTTGTCATGGTTTTAATCTCAAGACAAGGATTTGACACTAGATCAGTGTGGAATTTAACAGTGTAACAAATGACAAAACCCATCTTCAGAAAATGACACCCTGAGGTAAATGTAGTTATTTTCTTTTAGAAAAAAAAAGCCTGGACAGGAAGGATCAGCTTGTATAAAAGAAATCACAAAAATTGCATTAAATTTCTATTAAAACTATACTGTGGCATCACACTGGTAAGGACATGTCATTCCCGGGCTCTCATGATGATTATCAACCTGATGGGAAGAAGCCAGTTTGAGTCTTGAGACTTGAAGATCAACACCCTGAATAAATAAAAGCAGATAAATTTATGTTGTCTGAAAATAACATGTTCCTTGTTTTACAGCCACTTGCTTTCCTGTCTTTACAAGCCAGTTCAGGTTTTTGCAGACTAACTGGTCTGGGGGCTCAGGTGGTTGAAAGGGCACCTCTGTGTACCCAGGGGGATGGTCTCGGTGCGACCTCTCATCACAGGCTGGGCTGGGGAAACACGCCAAACCTCTTTGTTCGCATCCAGAACAGGAGATGGGTGTAAATGCAGCAGTTTTAGCCTTTTAGTTTTGTCTTCTGACAGTCCTTGGTCTGAACTGGAGTGCCAGCACACCCGGATTTTCATAAATATGGTCCCAGTCCACTGATGAGCAGACGCTCTCTTAACTCCTTTTACCTAAAAATGATCATCAGTCACTGCCCACATTCCTGTCCTTTCTCATCCCTCAGGATCCCTCCAGGCTGGCTTTTTAGTTACCATTTCACTGAAACTAACCTTTCCAAAGCCTTTTCCATGTCAAGCCTGTCCTGTGTTCATCCTCCTGTACACCCTGCTGCTCCTGACACCAATGTTCAGATACTTCAACATCCAGCTCTCCCTACTTACATGGCTCCCCTCTCTCTCATTCCTTTCAAAGTCTCTGCTCCCCCAGGGACACTGCAGCTCTTTCGTGATCCTAGGCTTTGCCTTTCATCTTCTCCTATTCCCTCTGGACCTGCTCTCCTACCCATGCTGTCAGGAACATTGCAGCAAACAGCCAGTCACCTCCGGGCCACATCCATGGTTTGGAAGTCACCACTGTATGCGGCACCTTCTGTCTCTCAAAGACTTGTGCCCTTGAAAAAAAGGCTGAGTGGAGATGTTGGCACAAAGGGAACAGAGCAGTCCCTTTTCATTTGCTGACTTGTTTCTTGCCTGGCCTTCCCTTGGGCTCTTTGAGCTTTCAGTTAGGGCTGCAGCATGACAAAGGTGACAATTCGGGCAGCGTGCAGTCACTGTCCTGCCTCAGTCAGCACTTTTATCAGTGGAGGTCACCTCTGCTCCAGGTTCTTGAAGTCAGATGCTGTTGGTTCTACGTCCTTGGAAAGACCTGCAATAGGGCTGGTGGCCTCAGATGCCTGGACTTTGAGGCCACTGATGGGCCAGGAGGAGGGTCTGCTAGAGACAGCTTCCCTGCGCTCACAGGGTACTGAGCTCTGTGCTGCCAGGACATGGGCGACATGGGCATTTAATTTCTTCATGTTGTCCTCCTCAGCCTGGCTGGGTTGGAGCAGTTGTTCCCATGCCATGTCCCATGGCTTTGGACATCTCTACACATGGGACAAGCTCGCTTCCCCCGCCACAGTTGCACAGCTCTTGGGGTGACCCAGCCCAGCAGCCTCCATCCAGATACATGTAGGTGATTCTTGTGTCTCTTCACCTTTTGGTGGTTGCTTGACTGTCCAGCTAGGCTGGGGCTGCCTGTCCTGCTGAGATGCCACAGGGGAGACAACCCTCCCTGTCTGTGCAGCACCAACCAGCATGATCACGGGTAGGGGCCAAGGACTGCAGAGCTTGAGCCCCCTTTTTCACCTGCCTACAATTTGTGCAGCCCCTGCTGTCCCCGGAAAGGGACGGTTCTGCAACCATCCATCAGTGCAGGGTTTGGTCCTCTTCACTGTCACCAGGTGGCACAAGGTTGTTGATGCTTAGCTTGCTGATGGTTAGAAGACCCCTTTTATTGGGCAGGAATCCTTCAACCCAAAGATCTGTAGTTTCCTGCTGGAACGGACTGTCCTTACGCTATCGCTGTGTGCAGGCAGCCCTGGGTCCTGATGACGTCTTGCTTTTCCCTTAAATATTAATGATGATGTTCAGTTGAGCTGCCTCACTCCTGAGATCACACACAGGGCAACAGTCAGGCCTTTTTTCATCTTCATATGCCATCTGCTCTTTCATCATCTAATTTGTAAAGGAGAGGCCCTTTCACTCAGGAAAATCATTTGATAAATAAACATACTGTTTTCCTGTGATACCTTTTACTGGGATGTTAACTGCTGTAACTGTGAAAGATAAATAGGTTTAATTAGTGTTAAGGCATTTCTTTTTTAACATTTACAAGAGTCTAATTATTATTCCCCTTGCATAGGCAGACTTGGAACTGAAAGCATAGCATAGACTAATCTCCTCTGGGGTGTGCACTGTCAGGAGTGTCCGATGAATAATGTAGGACCGTGTTGTCATATTGCATTCAAAGAAAATTCCAAAACTTTGCTCTCACTTTCTGAACCCCTGTCCATGAAGGATCGATCATATTCCTGTGGGAGCTGACTCTGCGGGGAGCTGTGTGGCTGGGAGTCTTTGCTGTCCTTTTTCCATCATCATGGAAAGCTTTTACCAGTCTCAGGAGGAGCAAGTTCAGCTGAAACAGGGCAGAACGCTGCATATGGTGACAAAGTGATGTATACCGCGTCGTACAGGGTCTGCACCTCTAACAGTCCCAATGAGGCTCCTGTCCAGATCTCAGCGTTTCTGCCCTGTTCTTTTGAAGCAGTGACTGACTATTTACAAAGTACTGAGGATGAACAACCTCTCTCCTCGTCACTTAGCTGTTACAGGGCTTGTTTTCTGGCCTCACTGAGGGAACGTGAAGTATTTGATGGCTGTATGAAAAGCATTGTCTGTTCTGGCTCCCTGCATTCCCACCATGACCACACCAAAAAGAATTGATAACTACAAACAAATTGAGAACCATGTTAGTTAAAAAAAATATTTGGGAATTGTCAATGTCTCACTAAAAGCAGTGTCCTGACTCTTGGGGATGAGCAGCAGTAAGTGGCTACAGGAGATGGAACAGAAGCGCCATCGCGAGTGACCATAGAAAATCCTGCTCTTTGGGAAGTTTCTTCCTAAGCCATGTTAATTAGAAATCGATCTTGTTCAGAGGATGGAACATCTCACCCCAGAGAAGTGTGAGGTTTCTCCTGATTGTCTCCCCGGCACCAGAAATGCTGATGGAGCTGAATGCAAACTCACATTTAGTGCTTGTTATGGAGTCAGGGAGAGCACTGACGTTTCTGGGTACGGCACCAGGGCCAGGACTGAGGCTGAGCACTGGGCAGAATGGATCCCCTTCACTCAGGAATAGCTCACGATCCTCTCTGCTTCTCTGCAAATGTGATGATATCTGACAGGGAGATTGGGGCCTTACTGCTGCTCCTAGGCAGCACCCGTAGGAGAGGTGTTAGGAGCTGTTTCTTAAAAAAACCCTGATCTTAGCCTCAGCTAAATGAGGATGGGTTTAAACCAAGACACGGAGGGGAAAGGAGAAGAAGAAAGGTAAGCTAATGGTAAAAGAAGAAATAAAATATACTAGGAAAAAAGTTGGAGGAGAGAAATGTAGCCTGGAGGGGGGCGCTCAAAGGTCCTCAACTGTTCAGAGATTAAAACCCCACAGACATTTAAAATGTGGGGCAAGGATCAACTTTCCTCTCTTGCCTCTGTTGAAAACCTGTGGACACTGGCCGGCAGCTGCAGAAGACTGACATGAAGCGTGATGGGTGAGAGCCAGGGGAGGGCACCAGATGCTGCAGAGCAGCAGCCGATGATGCTGCCCCATCCCCAGCCAGCCCAGGGGAGCTGGATGGGGCTGCTGGAGGCAGCTCAGCACCCTCTGCAGCTTGCACCCATTCCTGGGCTGCTCCACGGTGCTTCATTGCTCAGGATGGGGGCTCATTGCCCTCTCTGGCTCCACGTCCTGCTGTCCCGGCCAGGGGAAGGTGAACCGCTTTGCACATGTCTGTGTAGCTGGGAGGATGGATGCCTGCTGTTATAAGGGCAACCTGAATTCAGGTTTGTGCTCAGAGCACACAGGCAGGAGCAATTTTGGATATGCAAACAGGCTCCTGACTGGCCATAAGGTACCGGGGGGATGCAAGCCCCATCTGCACACCCTGTGAAGGCAGGACCCCACAGGCATCACAGATCCGATAGAAACAGGGCTAATGGTCCCTTGCAGCAGAGCGGGTGAGCTGCGTGGGTAAGCAGGTTTTATTTCTAGGCCCACCAAGCCGTCCCGAAATGTTGCTGGCAGCGTATGCAAAGCGCAGCTCAGAAAGCAGCAGTTCCACCTGGCTGCCCCAAAAACCGAGCTGTCAGCTTCCCTGGCCCCCGGCTTGTGGGGACCATTACCTCTGGATTTGTTCCCTGAATATTAATCATACTGTTCCATCTTGGGCACTCTGCCTAAAATAATAGCAATAAAACCTCCAGCGTAATCTCAAGACTAGCACTACTAAAAGGCCTGGATTCCTGCACTGACTGTAACTAGTTGTGATATTTAAGGGCTATATCCTATAAGATGCTTCATCATCTGGCCGTGATCCAGGAGATAAATAAGCTACTGTTTCATCTCAAGCCAGTGAATCACCCCCATTAAAATCAATAGGACTAATCTCATTAATTGGGTAGCTATAGTACCTACCTCTGCATTCTCATCACTGTCCTTCTGTAATAAAAAGCTCGATTGAACCATTTTTAAATAATACGTCAACCCCCAAATTATACGCAAAATTGGCTAAAGTCATCTCTTTTCCACATATCTCACTTGTTGGCAGGAGGCTGCGAGGCAGACTGTGAATTCCTGCAGAAGAGGAGAGCAAGAGGAGCTCCCTTGCAGAGCGTAATCCTCAAAGAAGATTGGGAGTTTCGTCGCCTCCAGCGGTTTCTCGCCACGGTGTCAGGTTTAGAGACTCCCCTGGGACCACAGGAAAGTGCCTCTCTGAAAGGTTACGTGCAGCAGAACAGAGCTGTAAGGTGACAGAGCAAAGAAAGGAGAGAAGGAACGGGAGAAAGAGGAGGAGAAGAAAGGAGATCTCCCTGACAGCTCTATCCTTAAAAGCATTCACTTCTGCTGAAGGTGGAGATATAAAGCATCCCCCTCGTTTCTCCCTCCTCTGTGGCCAAGCACAGATTCTCATCCCTGAGCCAGTCTCTGGAGCAGCAATGTGGGAGCAGCCCCTTCCTCCTCCTCGGGGGACTTGCAGGCTGGAGGTCACCCTGGACAGGTCCAACAGCCTTCATATGGAGACTAAACCACTTGGCATCATGACAAGAGACAGCTCTGGACGGAGCAAAAACTTAGTGTAAAACTTCCAATACGCTAAGCTTTGGAGAGAGCAGAGTCACTGGTTTTTGTAAGGAATGGAAAAGCGGGGAATGAATGTGGTGCTTTGTTCTTGTAGGGTGGCTACAAATGGCTGTGTAAATGTACACGCGTGTTCAGCAGAGGGTCACGTCGCTGGGCTGTTTGTCCCTTCTGTCCTCATAGGCTCACCCCAGTGTTCAACCCCAGAGACGTGGACAAGCTTGGAGCTCTGCAGCCTCCAAATGGTTGGTATGGGACATCTTCTGCAGTGCCTTATGCTTGTGTTGTAGGGGCTTTTGTGGTCTTACAGGTTTGCTGAGGACCCCAGCATTTCCCTCTCCCCCCTGTATACCACAGTTCTTCTTGGTACACCCAGACCACAGCTGGGCCGTGGGGTAAGGCGTCCTCTCCCAGGTGCCAGCATGGCTCGGGTCAGTGGGGCAGCCTCGTCCTCCAAAGACCCACGTGCAGCCAGGAATGAAAGCACAGTGCAGATTTATCTCAGTAAAAGAGATAAAATAAAAAAAAACCAGAGTTTTATTAGTTTGCAGTCCTCACATCAGCACGTCCGATCTCACCGGATACTTCCCAAGCCAGCTGCCAGGGAGGCTGGCAAAGAGACACAGAATCAAATCGCTGTTCCTGGAGCTCTATAGTTACCAACGCAACCCCCCCACAACAACATTTGCTTCTTCCACCGCCAGATCTGCATCCGGCTTCAGTCACCCGTTGATGACGACCGTCGCTTTTGACATTTTCTTCTTTTGTGCTGCTCACATAAATCACAACGGGTACTTTCTCCCTGTCAAGCCTTCAAACCCATCAGTGTTTCTGACACCAGCACTTGTGCAAACGTGTTCCCCACAGGTTTTTTGCTAAGAGCTCCCACTCAGCAAACCCGTAGCTTTTGCCACTTAGCTCAGAGGGCTGCGTGTCAGCCGGCTCTGCCAAGCTTAGCCCACCCTCACACTCCTTTGTTCTGCTTTTCAGGAGCAGAAAAAAAAATGCCCTTCCACGTGCTTTGCCCATTTCTGTTCTCCCCAGTGCTTGCCTTGCAGAGCAGAACAATCGCGGGGCCATAAATACCCAGGTATTATTGCCTTTTCGTGATTTTTCCTGAAGCACAGAGCGATTAAGTCTCCATCAACCCAGTTGGCCTTGCTGAAACTCGTTTCCCAGAATAGAGTCGCATTGGGAAATCTGTGTCCCCCGCGCTGAAGGAGCAGAGCTGGTGTGTGGCCATGCCGGTAGCCCCAGGCCACCGCAGCAAGAGTGATGGGAGCGAGGGGGAGATGCCAAATGAAAGAGAGCGATGAATTTCCGTCAGAGGCTTGAGCAGTGACAGGGAGGCGCCAAGGCAAGAAGAAAAGAGGAATCTCACCTCTGCCAGGAATTTCGCAGAGAGACACGCACCCTGCGCTCTGCTCACCCAGGCTGTTCTCCTGCAAGGTGACTCCATGCTTCAGTGTCCCTCTTCTCATGCCTCAAAGCCTGGTGAGACCCTTTGGTGGCTTCAACACAGGACTTCAAGGTCAGGTTGGACAGGGCTTTGAGCAACCTGGTCTGGTGGGAGGTGTCCCCGCCCAGGGCAGGGGGTTGGAACTAGATGAGCTTTAAGGTCCCTTCCAACCCAAACCATTCTATGATTCTATGAAAATCTCCACTGTTCTCACGCAGGCAACGAGCCCAGTGTGGACACAGTCTGATAAGCAACAGCGAGGAAAAGCCATTTCCTTGTTCCTGCAAATGAGGGTCCACTGGGGCAGGTGCCCAGTGGCAAGGACGGCAGCTCTGCCCTGTGCGTGGGTGGTTCAGAAGGGAACCAGAGGCACCAGCACAGCTCCAAGGGCGGACATTCCTTCGGAGCAAAGCCAAACTGCCATGCACAGCCCAGCATCATGTGGGAAATCAGACCCAAGGGAGGAAACCTCCTGGTGGAGGTAGTGATGGCACAGAATGTTCTTCCTGTTGGGCAGCTTTGGGTGAGCAGGATAACCTTCCATGCCTCAGTTTCCCTGAAACATTGAACAATTCTTCAGTTGGCCAGTTAGGGGTCAGGTTGAGCTCTCCCTGCCCGGCCAAGGAGCTGTGCGGGTAAAGTCTTTCTGGGGCAGAAGGACATGATGCTCCCTTGTAAGTCCTGTTTGGAGGCGATGTCTGCCCGCAGACCTCCCGAGCACAGAGGCGTTTCACACTCTGCCCTGTCCGCCCCTGTCCCACTGGTGTCCGAAGGACTTTCCAGCCCCTGGAGCAAGTGGGTTCTCGCTGCTGCCCTTGCACTGGGGCTGCAGCCGGGAGCGGGGGCAGTGGGGTCCATTTCCCAGCCCCACACGCTCAAGAGCTTTCACAAGGTGTTGTTTTGTTAAGGGACAGGACGGCACACACCACTTTCTTCTCCCTTATCCCCCAATAAAAATCCTCTCCCAGCCAATTTAAATTCTCCCTCACAGCACACCCAGCCCTGAGGGCAGTTAAAGAAACATAATGGATCCTGCTCCTTATTTTTTTAAAGCAATTAGCTTAAAGCGGCTACAAAGGTGAACCTTGTAGCTTTTTAAAATTACATGACTCACAGTTTTCAATGGGGGAAGCAATATTAGTTTATAAACCTCTAGTGGGACTTCCACTTGAAGTTGCCCACGTGAAGAAGGGGTAGAGGCAGAAGATTAGAACGTGGCGTCTGGGGGAGCATTATTCAGCCTTCCTGATGAAGAGATTTGCAACTGTCATGTTTGCTGATCATCTAAATTTACTCGCTGGCTGCTGCCACACGAAGCCGTGCCAAGGGCTTGAAGCGCTGTTGAGCGCAGGGGCCAAAGGGCAGCCGTTTGGCACATGGTTTCCTCAGCGGCAGCTGTGGAGGGTGTCAGCTGAGCACCATCGAACTGGGAGGTTGGAGATAATCAGAAAAAGGCCCCAGACAGAGGGGGCCTCTCCCTAGACAGGGAACTACTGGAGAGAGTCCAACGTAGGGCAACCAAGATGATTAAGGGA